>JAIXND010000812.1:0-181297 GCA_023646645.1 Varanus salvator macromaculatus
GTTTGTGTAATAATTGTATTTCTTTATCTGTCTTCTCCAGACTTTTTAAAAACACCTTCAATTTTCTTATGGCATCTTGGATCTTTTGTGTGTTTTGTTCCATGTGGATTCGAAGGTCTACCAGTGATTGCACACATCCCTGACATAGCTGTCCAAATGATCCAGTTATCTATTCTTTCTCTTTGTTGCACAGCCAAATTCCTTGTTCTAATGTCAATTTTTGTATGGAATTTTGCATAGCCCTGGAGATGTTTGCATAAATGCAAGGGATGCTTGTATTGCCAAAAGTGTCATTTGAAAGTCTTTTTGGCATTTTCCCACATCTGCAGTTTTAGATTGATGAGTTGGGCTTTGGGTAGCAAACGCAGGTGCTGAAGGAGAGGGGTGTGTTTTTTTTACATGTGGTAATCATTTTACCACTTTTTTTTTTTTTTTTTACATAGTGGTAATCATTTTTACTCCTTCATGGATCACTGCCTTGTCGTGGCGAAGGGGCTTGCGTAGCTCATGAAGCTATGAGCTATGCCGTGCAGGGTCACCCAAGACGCAGGTCATAGCAGAGAGCTCTGACAAACGTGATCCACTGGAAGAAATATGCAACCCACTCCAGTATCTTTGCCATGAAAACCCCATGGACATGAAAACCAAAAGGCAAAACGATATGACACCGGAAGATGAGCCCCTCAGGTCGGAAGGTGTCCAATATGCTACTGGGGAAGAGCGGAGGGCTAGTACTAGTAGCGCCAGAAGAATGAAGCGACTGGGTCAAAGCCGAAAGGACACTCAGTTGCCGATGTATCTGGAGGTGAAAGGAAAGTCCGATGCTGCAAGATCTTTACTCCATAGAACCTGGAATGTAGATCCATGAATCAAGGCAAGCTGGACGTGGTCAAACAAGAGATGACAAACTGAACATCGACATCTTAGGATCAGTGAACTAAATTGGACAGGCATGGTGAATTTCGTTCAGATGACCATCAGGTATACTACTGCGGGCAAGAATCCCTCAGAAGAGGAGTAGCCTTCATAGTCTAAAAGAGTAGGGAAAGCAGTACTGGGATACAATCTCCAAAATGACAGAATGATCTCAGTTCGAATCCAAGGCAAACCATTCAACATCACAATAGTCCAAGTCTATGCCCCACCACTGGTGCTGAAGAGCTGAATTTGACCGGTTCTATGAAGGCCTACAACACCTGCTAGAATTAACTCCAAAAAATGATGTCCTTATCATCATGGGGGATTGGAATGCTAAAGTAGGAAACCAAAAGATAACCGGAATAACAGGCAAGTTTGGCCTTGGAGTACAAAATGAAGCAGGACACGGCTGGTAGAATTTTGTCAAGAGATACGATGGTCATAACAAACACTCTTTTCCAACAACCCAAGAGACGTCTCACACATGACATCACCAGACGGTCAACACAGAAATCAGATTGACTATGTGCTCTGCAGCCAAAGATGAGAAGTTCTATACAGTCAGTAAAAACTAGACCAGGAGCTAACTGTGGCTCAGATCATGAGCTTCTGGTGGCAAAATTTAGCTTAAGTTGAAGAAAGTAGGGAAAGCACTAGGCCCACTCAGGTATGACCTAATCATATCCCTGATGAATATACAGTAGAGGTGACAAATAGATTTAAGGAATTAGATCTGATAGACAGAGTGCCTGAAGAACTATGGACGGAGGTTCGCAACATTGTAACAAGAGGCAGCAACTAAAACCATCCCAAAGAAAAAGAATGCAAGAAAGCAAAATGGCTGACTGAGAAGCTTTACAATAGCTGAGGAAAGAAGGAAGCGAAAGGCAAGGGAGAAAGAGAAAGATACAACAATTGAATGCAGAATTCCAAGAATAGCTAGAAGAGATAAGAATGCCTTCTTAAATGAACAGTGCAAAGAAATAGAAGAAAACATAGAATATGGAGGACCCAGAGATCTCTTCAAGAAAATTAGAGATGAGGGAACATTTCATGCAAAGATGGCATGATAAAGGACCAAAATGGCAGGGACCTAACAGAGGCAGAAGAATTAAGAAGAGGTGGAAAGATTACACAGAACAACTATACAGAAAGAGCTTAACATCCCTGATAACCACGATGGGTGGTCACTGACCTCGAGCCAGACTCCCCTGGAACGAATGAAATGGGCCTTAGGAAGTCTGAGCAACAACAAAGCTAGTGGAGGTGACACATCCAGCTGAGCTATTCAAATCCTGAAAGACGATGCAGTAAAAGTGCTACACTCAATATGCCGCAAATTGGAAACTCAACAGTGGCCACAGGATTGGAAAAGGTCAGTTTACATTCCGATCCCCAAGAAGGGCAATGCAAAGAATGTTCAAACTACCGCACCATTGCACTCATTTCACATGCTAGCAAAGTGATGCTCAAAATCCTACAAGCTAGGCTCCAGCAGTATGTGGACCAAGAACTACCAGAAGTACAGGCAGGATTTCGAAGAGGGAGAGGAACTAGAGATCAAATTGCCAACATACGCTGGATCATGGAGAAAGCCAGGGAGTTCCAGAAAAGATCTACTTCTGCTTCATTGACTACGCTAAAGCCTTTGATTGTGTCGATCACAACAAATTGTGGCAAGTTCTTAAAGAGATGGGAGTACCAGACCATCTTATTTGTCTCTTGAGAAACCTATTGCAGGTCAAGAAGCAACAGTGAGAACCGACACGGAACCACTGATTGGTTCAAAATTGAGAAAGGAGTTAGGCAAGGCTGTATACTGTCACCCTGCCTATTTACTTATATGCAGAGCACATCATGAGAAAGGCAGGGCTAGATGAATCACCAGTTAATCAAGATTGCTGGGAGAATATCAACAACCTCAGATATGCAGATGATACCACTCTCATGGCAGAAAGTGAAGAGGAACTAAAGAGCCTCTTGATGCGGGTAAAGGGGGAGAGCGCAAAAGTTGGCTTGAAACTCACATTAAGAAAACTAGATCATGGCATCGTCCTCTCACTTCCTGGCAAATAGATGGGAAAATGGAGGTAGTGACAGATTTATATTTCCTGGCTCCAAGATCACCGCAGACGGGGACTGCAGCCAAGAATTAAAAGACGCTGCTTCTGGGGAGGAAAGCTATGGCAAATCTAGATAGCATACTAAAAAGCAGAGACATCACCCTGCCACAAAAGTGCGTATAGTCAAGGCTATGGTTTTCCCAGTTGCAATGTATGGCTGTGAAAGCTGGACAATAAAGAAGGCTGAGCGCAAAAGGATTGAGGCCTTTGAGTTGTGGTGCTGGAGAAGACTCCTGCGAGTCCCTGGACCGCAAGGCGATCAAACCAGTCAGTCCTAGAGGAGATCAACCCTGACTGCTCTTTAGAAGGCCAGATAGTGAAGATGAAACTCAAATACTTTGGCCACCAAATGAGAAGGAGGAACTCCCTGGAGAAGAGTCTAATGCTGGAACAATAGCTGGCAAAAGAAGAGGGGACGGCAGAGGATGAGGTGGCTGGATGGAGTCACAGAGGCGTTGGTGTGAGCTTAAGTGGACTCCGGGGGATGGTGGAGGACAGGAGGGCCTGGAGGAATGTTGTCCATGGGGTCGCGATGGGTCGGACTCGACTTCGCGACTAACAACAACAACAACAACAACAACAATCATTTTACTGAATGGCTACAAGATGGCAGCAAAAAGTCCCCAAAGAAGAGAAATAATTAAAAAAAGGGGGGGGGTGGTTTGCACACAGTATATTTGCAAAAAATAAATAGCTACTGGGTGGCAATAGAGAGTTGTTTGTTGGTATGATGAGTTCAAGGTACAGGAGAAGAGAAACAAAAAGTCTCCAAAGATGGAAAACAAAAGTAAACTTTCTAATAATTAATCTACAATAGATTCTGATTTATTTCTTTGCCCTTGGGGAGATTAAAGGGTTAAAGGGTCCTCTTTTCCAAGGTTCAAATTCCTGATTCTCATTTAATCTCCATCAGTTTTGTCACCACTTGAACTCTGCAGTTGGGGAGATTCCTCCCTCCATCAAGAGGGCTTTTCTTTTTTATTCAAATTGATACGTGCTTCAGAAGTTCTTCATGGGAAGTATTTTAAAAGGCTGAAATGCGCCCCAGTAGGTCAATGCACTTCAAGCTTTATTCCTCACTGTTATTCCAGCATTGATGGCTTACAGGAGGAAGATGCAACCCCCACCCCCTTCCCGTTCAACTGAGAAAATGCTAAGTTTCCCCTGGTGGATGGGGAGCTGCCACTCCCACCAGCCAGAAGGGTGCTCAGGCTTCTAATCCCTGCCCTGACATGGCTTGGATGGGCCTCCCTTCAGTGTGGAGACAGAGCCCCGTTCTTCACAGCTATCTCACCACAACATCAGACAGAAGTTGTAAATTTTACTGTTGGTTTGTAGCTTTCCAGAAACTCTGCTGAGATACCAGATCTATGCATATAGCAGCATATAGATATTAGAAATAAATACTAAATGTATGAAGTGGGTTGCTTGGGTAGGTGCGGCATGTAACTTGACTTGTTCATGTGTGCACTTCCCTTCATTCCTAGAGTAAAGCTCCAAAAGAGGCTCTTCCTTCTTCAGGATCCCTTGAGGAGGTCAGAATCTTTTGCTGAGCTCTAACACCTGTTGCTGGTGAGCAGGTACCTCAGAGACTTGCAAAACACGAGGAAGCAGAAGGACATTTACTCAGAAGGAAGAAAGAAGGTACAAACTCCCAATCAAATGTTGTCTGGGCAGCCAATATTCCTCTCGTGCACCCAACCTTCCTCAATATTTCTAAAGCAGTGAAAAGCACTCTTTGGCTTCAATCAGAACATGTTGTTTTATTACGATCTTTAGCAAGAAAACCAATCAACATAAATAAATCCATAGAGAAAACTAGGAAGATTAAGTAAGTAAAAAACAAGGATAAACAAATAATAAGATATGTATCATACATGGGGAACTAAAATAGAAGGACATAAATCAACTAAAAATTAATTAATACCAATATTTTTCTGATTTAATAAATCCAGAAAGCAGCAGCTCTTAATGGTATAATATCTTAAAATCATCTTAAATATCAACCAGTTAATCACAAGTCAAACCACAATGGAAAAAATATTCTTAACTTGCCCCCAAAAAGAAAGTCGAGTGGATGCCAAGAAAACTTCCAGTGAAATTGAATGGCAGAGCTGCGTGGGCTCTGCATTAAAAGGCCCTCTTCTTTGACTTCTCATCACTCACTGTGTTAGAAGGAGGAATGCAGTGGGGGCTTATGAGCAAGTCAGCAGTGATCAGGCTGGTATGTTTGGAGAAAGATGCTCTCTCAGAGCATGTGGGCCCAAGACCTCTGACTTGCCTTCTCCCCTCCTATTCTCCATCAAGTGGAACTTCCACCTGCACTGCATCCTGACACACCAGCAACATCTCCACATGGGGGGGCCTCTACATCTGACAGAGAATTCAGCTCTTGGCCCACCCCTTGCCAGACCCAGAACCTGGCTCCCAGTTATACAGTGGCAGAAAGGTGCTCCCTTCAGCTTCAGCTTCTTCTCCCAGCAATGCCCATTACTGGGTCCTCTCTCTGTTCCCATGCAATGGTTGATTGTCACCTCACCATTGATTTAAGATATGCAGATGATAAGGTACCACTGGATGGCATGGACAGGATATTTTTCAGACTTTCATTCAAAGGCTTGCCATAGCTCAAAGAAGGCTTCATGGCACATCACAACAGTAACAAACATCATTCAATGCCTGAATAAATATGAAAGAGAAATTGTAACAAGCCTAGTGAAATTGTAGCAGCAAATGTCTTCACTCAAAGGTTATCTCTACTGGATTGGAATTAAGCCTCCCTTTTCAAAGTCCGAAATTGCAAGAGGAAAAGTTCAATATTGCGGTGTAGAGTAGCCAGTCAAATCATGCTTGTACATGGGATTTCATCAAGAGATGCTCCTTTATATTGAGTTCGGGCATGCATGTGATAATGTAGCACTTGGGAAGAAAGATGCAGCCCAGCAGCCAGCACTGGAGGCCAAGATGGAGAAGACCTGCACGGCCACCATGTACTTCCCTTTGGTGCTTAGGTAGGTGGGCACAAATACGCCAGACACTGCAGAAGACCAACATGCTGAAGGTGATTAGCTTGCCTCATTGAAGCCCCAGGCAGCTTCCTAGCGAGGAAAGCCACCAAGAAGCAAATGGCGCCAGGAGGCCCATGTAGCTGAGGGCAGTGCAGAACATGGCCACAGAGCCTTCATTGCACTGTAGGATGATCTGATCAGGTTGGAAGTGCCTGTCTGAGTCAGGGAAGGGAGGAGAGGTGCCCGCCAGATGCAGCAGATGGCAACCTGGATGCTGGAATAGAAATGACAATCGAGTTTGACAAACCCTTCCCTAACCAGTTTATTACCCTGTTGCCTGGCTTGGTGGCCAAGAAAGCCAAACCACAGTGAATGTTTTGGCTAAGAGAGAAGAGACGGCAATGGAGAAGATGATGCTGAAGGCTGTTTGTCGCAGAAGGCAGGTCACCTTGCTGGGTGGCCAATGAAGAGGAAGGAGGAAAGAAGGAAAGCAGGAGGGCAACCAGAAGAATGTAGGAGAGGTCACGGTTGTTGGCTTTGACTACAGGGGTGTCCTGGAATTTAATGAAGATTCCTAGTACAAGTACTGTGAATAGGGATAGTATGAGGGCCATGGAAGCCAGGGAGATCCCAAGAGCTCCTTCGTAGGACAGGAGGTGATCACCTTAGGGGTACATTGAGTTCGGTTCTTGTTTGGATGCTGATCATCTGAGCCATGGCGCAATGGTCGGCATCTGGAAAGAGAAAAAGAAATGTGTCCCTTTCATCCCTAGCAATCTCTCTTCTTTTTGTTTAGTGATGGATTTTAAGGTGGTAACCCTGGGATCAGACTCTGTTTTCCCACAGGGTCAATCAAAGTAGCTGGGCTTCCTCATTCACTCATGCCAACAACACATATTTAGTAATTCTTGTCTATATACTCCAAAGTTAGCTATGGGGAATCCATGGTCCAAAACCTTCTTGCCTCCTTTAGAGGTTGGCTTACCCATCTTCCTCTGGAACATCCCCACTTCTCATAGCCAAGTTGTCGTTTGCAGCCACACATGGGGATGCAGGTTGAAGTGAACTTGACAAGGATCTCACATCTCCGGCTGTGTCTTTTTTGCAGGCCTTGTACTCTGCCCATCTGTAGGATGTCTGAGAGGTGAGCTCCAAGGGACATACCTGAATAGAGGCTTCTCATTTGGTACCCTGCTATATGGCTAAAGTGTTACGTTCAGAGAATCACAGGAGAGATGGCTTGGCCCAGAGGGAGCATGGGGTCCATCTCCTTGATTTTATGGTATATAAAGTTCCACCATCCCATTATGAGTTATGACAAATATGAAATGTAATGAACTCTTTCAGCTCTGTTCAAGACTAGACTTCCCAGCAAGGTGGTCCCCTCAGCAATGGTGCCCCTTTAGCAGTCTTCTGCTCTGAGCCCTCAGCCAAAGCCTCACTTGCCAGGAGCATGTTTTTCGTCACTGTGACCCAACCAGAAACTTCCATGGGAGGAACCCAATGGTGGGATCCAGAGGTTGCCAAAGCCACACCAGCTCAACAGAGTTCTCCTCCCACAACACAGGGCATTGTCCCTTGGGGGAACTGTGGAGACAACTGTGGGTGGTATTGTAGGACAAGTGGAGGGAGTTAAGAGACACTCCTCTCAAGAGGTCTCAAGGTGTTGAGGAGGGTCACATCAAGAGAAAGAAATGTGTCCTGGACATAAAGAATAAACATGCAGGTTTAAATCAGGCAAGGTGTGGAGCTGGAGCAAGGTGTGGGGAAATATCCCACCAGGAGCTAGCTAAGGCAAACAAGACTCCTAATGTGCAGTGAACCAGTATCAAACAGGGCTGCTGATGCGTTGCTGGGTAAAGGGACTATGTGAGGCCCAGCATGCCACAGAGGAGCTTGCAATCTCTGCTGTTGCCAGCAGGAGGACTGGAGAACACAAACTGCAGCAGATTTCTACAATGAACAGGGTTCTCTGCAGGCTGTATCATTCCTTAGCAAGATGTTCCAGACTGCCCAGTGCTTTGGAGATTGCTCCTTCATCCCCAAGGGCTGAAAGTTCCTCCTTACTCACCCACCTTCCTGAGTGGAGATGGTTCCTTTTGGGCAGGGAGCACAGTCATAGCAGCAAATGGGCTTTCCTTCCTGAACCACCTTGAAGAATCCGGGGGGCAGCTCTCCACACACCTGGCCTTGGGTAGGGCTGAGCACAAAAACAAAAGCAAGGACCACCAGAAAATGCATTAGAGTTAATTCACAGGGGAATGGAGACAGATGTTTGGAATGGACAGGTTTGAACGTCGAGGACTCAAGCTGATCCTGCAAGTGTGTTGTGAAGATTGGACAGGAATCAAGTCCTCATGTGCACACTAAAGTTTTTCCCATGTTTGGAAAGTTTTCAAAGTAGTGAACACCAAAAGTCATGTGTACAGAACATGTCGCTGACAACCTGGTTTCACTTGGACTGGCTTCCTTCCAGATGTCCACACTAATACTAAGTTTAAGGCAGATTAAGGCAGAAAGAAAGTGGGCTGGGGTCTGAGATGCTGAGCTGGAGAAATCTGATGGATGCCCTCTCAATAGGCTTCTTCACATATCACTGTGCCTAAGTAAACCAAAACCCATGCCAACAAGTGCAGTAAACATCCATTCCCAATCACATGCATTTGATAGAACATGGAGGGGGAGGAAGGCCTGGTTTTCTTCACCTGGTTGAGCCATTTGAGCCACATGATGGAGTCTTGGTCAATGATGCATTTTGGTCCAGGCTGCCCCAGGCTTCGTATACTCCCAACTTTCACTCTTTCAACAGAGCTGTTGGGAAACTTCAACCAGTTGACAATGTCCAAGTCAGCTGCCAGGTCTCCCTTCTCTTCCAAATGAACTCCATCCATGGAATGATTGTGAAATTGGAGTTTCTCAGGAAGGGTGGAGCTGGAATGGGAGAGAAAGTGCCAGCACTGAGGAAAGATGAAGCCATGCTGCATTCTCCATTTTCTTCTGTTTGCTCAGGGCAAACACATTGAAGTGTCTGGTTTGTCTTTTCAAATGCACAAGCACCCTGATTTCCTTTCCGAATGCTCTAGGTTTGGAGCTTTGGAAGAAGAAACGTTCTTCTCCAGTTAGGCAAATCTGTTCTGGATCATTGACCCTCAGGGAAGGTGAGGCCGATTAATTTGCAGTTTTCAGAATGGAAGTGCTGATTTCTGAAAACCAATCAGAGGTTCTATAAAAATGAGATTTAGGCAATGGGATAAGTCCAATTGGGGCAAGGAATAGTCCTGAATATGAGCATGGTTACAGCTCTTTGGTGCACCTTGACAAATAGATGAACATCCTGGACTGCATGCAAAGTCAGAACATTTGGTATTTCTCACCCATCAGATGAATGCATGTTGATTGTCCTTGAATGTGGACCATTGCTGAAACATGGATCATCATGCATAATCCTGTTGTCAGGATGCAGGTGAGATAAGGCCTGTGATGCAAAAGCAAATACCTGCCATGGCTGAAGGCTTTTCATGTCTGGCCTGTGTCCATCCTCAATCCTCATCTTCTGGAATCTGGAGGAAAAGCCACATCCAAAGCCTGGACCACAGTCTGGATAGTGCTGTAGGAGAAGTAGCTGTCCAAAGAAAAATTCTCTGCACATCATGCCTGGACAGGGCCTCCCCTTTCCTGTTCTCTCTGCATCTTTTCCACCCTTCCACTGAAGCCACATGCTTTGTGTAGAACAATCAAATGAGTTCCTCACAAATGTCCTCATAGCAATGTAAAGGGGTACAAAATCCTCATAGTATGTCCTTTTATTGCTCTTAAGAATGAAGGAAAGAAACCAAGCATGTTTGGGAAATCTAGATCAGTATACACAAAATCCAGGGTAAATCCCACATTGCTGTGGTGATCCAGACTTTTCCTACAATGGGTTTCATATTTTTCAACTTTCCCTGCACAAAGGATATTCCATAAAGCAACGAACTTGTCTCTATACAATAAACAAAACATGGATTTGTTCCAACTTCTGAAATGAAAGTTGACGAACCTCTACAGAATCCCTTTTCATTTCTGAGAAAGAGTAAGAAAAGGACACACAAATGCCATTTCTGAGGAGCTCAGGTATGAAGGTTCTCATGAACGTATTTCCATTATCAGTGTCTGAAGCAAAGAGCCCAACCATCGTCCACCTGAAATGCAGGAGGAGTTTGACGATCCCCACGTACTGAACCCCTTCTCTGGGGAGCATGTTGTAGAGAAAAGGGAACTTTGTTTGATCACTCAGGACCAGAGAATTGAAAGCATAAGAGACCTGGAGAAGAAAGGCAGAGACTGATGGATTGATTTCAGAATCACATTTCTTTTCTTCCTTGCATTAGGTCACAAATCTTAACAAGCAATTATCTTTGTGAAGCATTCCACTAGGAGAAGCAACTCTCTCTCTCTCTCTGAAATATCAAATGTTTAGTCATCATAAGTATAAAGCACAGAAAATGGATGGCCCAAATAACTCGATCACTGGTGCAGCTCCTAACTTCCTTCCACAGTGGGAGAAAGTTCCCAATGATCAAGTTCCCTTTGCCACCAGTAGGACTGTGCTCTGATCAAAGGATGGACTAACAAATAATGTTTGTTTCTTTGCCTCCTATGCCCCTTTTTTTCTTATGAAGTCAAAGCAGTTTACATCATTCTCCTGCTGCTCTCAGTCTTATCCCCACAACAACAAGAGTGTGAGGTAGGTTGAACTGAGTGTCTCTGAATTTTCCAATTCATCCAGTGGGCTCCGAGACCAAGCAGGAACTAGAGTTGGTCAGCTGGATCCCAGTCTCATGCTCTTAACCGCTACACTGCATTGGCTCCCAAAAGTTGCTGGCTTGTTTGCCCTTCCTTGTGTTTGCAAGAGATCCTTAACTCTGAGGTCGGTGTAACTGAAAGGTATGATGCTGATGGCATGATCTGTCATAAGGTCAGAATTTTCCTTCAAAATAGACAACGTGGTCCTACTGACGTAGAACTGGATACATGTGTGTGGCATGACAGGAGCTTTAACCAAAAATAATGCTCTTGTTGCATTATTATTCTGTGCCATCATGTTATCTATGACTTCTGGGAACCCTGTGAATGGAAGACCTTCCAAGTATCCTGTCCATGACAGCCTTGCACAGCACATCCAAGCTCAAGGTTGTGACTTTCTTTATGGACTCCATCCATCTCTTATGTGGCCTTCATTTGTTTCTTCTTTCTTTTGCTTTCCCATGCAGCTCTTGAGCCGGACTGACTATGTTCATGACATGCAAAATACCTACTAGGTCTCTATGGAAAATTTATTCATTTTTCTAACAGAAATGCCAAGTAAATGTGGATTGCAACTGAATTTTCCCCACACCTGCCCAACTTTGTAGATCCCAGCAGATTTGAAATTAGCACTGTGTTTTCAGAGTCTGAAGCTTCCAGGACAGCTAGCAGTTGCTGTTTTCTGCCACACTTGTAGTTGGGAACATGTGTCTGGCTGGTTGAAAGCAGGTCTGTGACTGCATCAGAAGTCAGTCTAGCATTTTCATAGGTGTCATAGATGTTATAGCCCAGGGTGATGTTGCGGAAGAGCATGGGGTCCTGGTTAATTTCCTGAATGGCAAACAAGAAGGAGAGGACCTTCCAGTAATCTGGCAATGCTACACTGGGAAAGAGGAAGATGTGCCATGTTAGTACCCCATCTGCAACAAATTTAAATTTTCTCCGAATGTTGCCTTGGGAACTCTCATACTTGCATGCATTCAAATATTTTATTGCCATTCTTCTAAGGCTTTCTACATGCTGACACGGAGCCCAAGGCAAAGCCAGAAGCACAATGACAATAGAAAGTCAGGACTCCTCTGCACTGCTGACCATATTTTCTTCCTGTGAGCTTGTTCCTCACAAATTCTGCCTTTGTGTGACTAAAGAACCCACATTCCTAGTTGTCCATGTGCTTGTCTCATTGGGTGAACCATCTCAGTGACTTACTTTGTGGGTTTATTAGAGGCAGGCTCCTTGAACGTGTGTGGAAGGAACTCAACAGGTCTTGCAAAGATGGCTACAGCAATGACATAGTCTCCTGGTCTGAAATAATTCCGGGGGTGAACCATGTCCTGTGCCAACTCCAGGGGCATCCGGCCTTCAGCATCCCACTGGAGGTTTCTGGGAGCAGCAGCAGCAGGAAGAGCAGCATCATTCTGCCTCTTCCAGGCATGGCCTCCTTCTCTCTTCTCCACCATAAATGATGAGAAGCAGCAGCAGCAGCCTAAGCCCATTGCATAGACAGGCTTCACTCACTGTCCAGACCTAAACCCTGCACCAAGGCCTCATCACCTGTCCTCAAGCTTCTCCCAGACAATGAATGGAAGGAGAGGCATTTATGTGCCTTTTGATTTGTGTCTGGAAACAAGGCAGCACCTCCTGGGGATCTATAATCCCATGTTTACAATGCTGAACTCAAGGATGGTATTTTCAGGGATGGCATGTCCCCTTTCCGGCTCTTCAGCCCTTCCCTTGAGCTCTTGCAACAAGGATGACCAAGTGATGCTCTTGAGATACACATCCCAGTTGGAGACACTGGCAAGTCCCACCAAATGTAAGCTGGTCTTTTCAAGGCTCTTGTGCCAGGATGGTGCCTTAGCCATGGAGGGGGCCACTGTGTCTTCCATGGTCCTTCTGAGTTGTGCCCTCCTGCCTGTGACTGGGCATCATAGCTCTGGGAATTGTGGGCACTGCCAAATTCCTTTGGCATCTCAAATAATTCCAGCAACCCCTGTAGACTCCACCCTCCCATGCCCACACACACTTGGTTTTGCTCCATTGTGGTCCTCATTTCCAGTTGCTCCCAGGAGCAATGAATGCCACTGCACAAGAGCTGGGAGCTGCTTGCCTGGGGAATCTGCAGAGCCCCACAGAATGGCAGTGGCACATTGCCCTGCTGGATGCTGCCCAGCCAGCACAGGATTCTTCATTGTGCAAGGAACAGCTGGGTTAAGTGGGAATTCCTGGAGCCGAGTCTGCTCTGATCTTCCAAAGATCCCCCTGACATAGTGGCAAATGCTTAGTAAACATTGTCTATCCAAGGGAGGGTAGCAGCTGGTCCTGTCTCTTGCAAAATACAGCAATCCTAGATAGAAAACTTTAAATCTGAAGGGGAGGAAGCAGTGGGGTTAGAATAAGTCCTCATACCCATCAATCAGTGATCTGAGACATTTTGAAGAATGGAGAGCTGCAGCTTCACTTGCCCTGGATCATCTCTAAGCAAGAGGAGGCATTGGTTGGGTAGGGCTACTTTGTGGAGAGGAGAGTGTTGGGAGGACAGAGAGAGAGGACACTCCCTATGTTGCTGCTTCCAGGTATCAGAAAAGTTCACCTGATCCGCACAGTCTCTTGTCTCCACTGGAACATGGGAACATGAGGAAAGCCATGCCAGAAAAGACCCCTGGTCCACCCAGTCCAGCACTCCATTCGCTTGGGGGCAAACCAGGTGTCTGCAGGATCCCTCAAGCAGGATGGGGCAGGACGGGGACAAGAGAGGATGCAGAGAAGATCATCTGGTTGTTGGTAGCCAGGGGCAGAGGAAGAATTAAAAGAATTCAGGGATACCATTCCTTGAATCGGAAGACTCCACCTTGAAGCTGAAGATTTGGGTGCATTAATAACCCTGACTTCTAGGTCAGTCTAAAGTGAGGTCTTTGTAGGTGCCATGGTCTGAAGTGCCTAGATCAGCACAAAAGAGCAGTCTCTAGTGACTCCTGGAGAACACAAATGTCTCCTGAGATTACCAGCCTTTCTCCTCAATGCATTTTCTGTAAAGTCTACCCTATGTAGAGCCCCAGTTGACATCTGCAGCTCTCAAAATGGAGGAGAGATAAACAATGTGGACTGAAGGACCATGTGACAGATAATGTATGGAACTGATCCTCACTTTAAAGCCTCAATGGTGTCTCCTTGTACGTCTTCTCACATGGACCCTTCTTGTTTCTCTGTAGCCATGGATGGGACTCACCATTCCCTTGTTTTCTAGGAATAGGGGTGGGTGGAAGCAGGACAGATAGCAGTCACAGGATGTTGGTGACAGGTTATCAAGGATGTTGGGCAGAGGACTGAAATGAAGAAAGTTGTTTTCCCTCTTCTCCTAACACACCTTTAGAACCACCCAGAAATGGATGAAC
This sequence comes from Varanus salvator macromaculatus, assembly GCA_023646645.1. Taxonomy (NCBI): domain Eukaryota; kingdom Metazoa; phylum Chordata; class Lepidosauria; order Squamata; family Varanidae; genus Varanus; species Varanus salvator. The sequence goes on from JAIXND010000812.1 coordinate 14,230, forward strand.
ATAGCAGAGGGAACATTGTCCAAGGGATTTTCAATTCTTGGGGACCTGACAAGCCTGATTTGAAGTATGACAACTTTCTCAGTGTAGCTGAATGGAAGAATGAACATTCAGATCCACAAAGAAGGCACGCTTGAATCTCAGCTCTTTATTGGTTGAAACATGGGGAATCATTATAAGCATGAGTGACAAATAAAAAAATAAAGGAGTTACAAAAATCGAACAGGTTCTAATATTGTGGTTTTTGCAATCGAGATACAGAATTCCTTAAGACAAAGCATGAGCTGGTGAGGTCTTTTTACGTTGCAAAGAAGCACAGGTGCCAATCCAGTGGCTGTCAACATCATTCCAAAGCTGTTTCAGGACTTGCTTTATCTGAAAAGCAGGTGGAGCATTGGCATTAGGATATATTTGGACATTCCCAGAATTGCCCCCTCTGTCAATAGCTCCCCTCTGTGACACAAGCAAGCGAGTTGGTCCAAATAAATCCTGTTCCTTCACTTCTCTTCTCCAAAAGGTTCTTCGCATTCCTTGGAGAGGTTGTCAACCTCAGCTGAACTGCGTGTGGTTGAGAGTCCTTGAGCTCAGGGGGGATTTGTCTGGACTTTGCCAACAACATTGTTGCTGCAAAGCAGGAATGATGCCACTTTTGTCAAGTTTGCCTGGCATGGCTGATAAAATCAGATGAATAGTGTAGCACCCCTATTTCCCCTGGTCCCAAGTTTTTAAATTTGGAAGGGAGAGTCTTTTGCCAAATGCAAAATCCTAATAATTGCAGAGAGTACAAGATAACAACCATTGAATGCCAGAGTGCAATAAAAGAGAGAAGCACAATAATTGCTAAGATGCTAAAAGGACTTCTGTGGTGCTTTTGTGAAGATGAAATGAAGTCTGTTTTCCCAAGTGAAGAAAGAGCCAAAAGAAAGCAGATTGCTGCGGCACAGGTAAAACATAAAGCAAATTTATACTTCCGTTTTCATCATGAGATGTCCCTTTGTATTCAGATCAGGTCGTAGGATAATAAAGTAGCACTTGGGAAGAAAGATACAGCCCAGCAGCCCAGCACTGGAGGCCAAGATGGAGAAGACCTGCATGGCCACCATGTACTTCCCCTTGGTGCTTAGGTAGGAGGGCAAAAAAGACACCCAGACGCTTTCCTTCCTGAACCACCTTGAAGAATCCTGGGTGGCAGCTCTCCACACCCCTGGACTTGGGAAGGGGCTGAGTACAAAAGCAAGGACCAGGAGGAAGATGTGTCAGAGCTACTTCACTGGGGGAAAGGAGAGGCAGCATTGGAATGGTCAGGTGTTGACTTCTAAGACTGAAGCTGGTCCAGCAACTAGGTTTGTGAAGACTGGGCTAAAATCTCATCCTCTTCTTCTTGCTGAACTGCATCTGCACGCTTGGAAGCATTTGAAGAATGAAGATGCACAAGTCACATGCACAGAACCAGGTGGCTGGCTTTCTGAGTTCCCTTGGATATGCTTCCTTACAGAGGAGCACACAAACAATTGTTGCAAGCTAGATTTCAGGCATAGAGAAAGTGTATTGGAGTCTGGGATGCCAAATCAGAGAAATCTGATGGAGTCAGCTTCCCAAACAGAATTCCTCACACACTGCTGCCTCTAAGTAAACCTCAGCCCTTGCAGACAATCCCAATGCACATGCATTCCCAAATACACATATTTGACAGGACACAGAAAGAAATAAAGCATAGTTTTCTTCACTTTGTTGAGCCATTTGGGTCACACGATGGCATCTTGGTCAATGGTGCATTAGCGTCCAGACCACCCCTGCCTTTCTAAGCGCCCAACTTTCACTTTGATGACAGAGCGGCTGGGAAACTTTACACAGTTGACAATATCTAAGTCAGCTGCCAACTCTCCCTTCTCCTCCATATACACTCCATCCATGGAATGATTGTGAAACTGGGGGCTTCTCAGGAAGGGGTGGAGCTGGAATGGGAGAGAAAGTGCCAGCACTGAGGAAAGATGAAGCCATGCTGGATTCCCCAGTTTTTCCCTTTTTGCTCAGGGCTGGTTCTGTGTTGAAGTGGCTGGTGTGTATTCTCAAATGGATAAGGGCTCAAAATTCATCCCTGAATGTTCTTGGTGTGCTTTGGGAGGTGGGCAAGAGGAAGCCTCTTCTCCAATTATGCAAAGATGTTCACACACGGGGCCAGGACTTACTGCAGGGAAAGCGAGACGAGCCTATTCTGGGAGTCTTGTCTCAACATTCCTTAAGTAGCACCCAGGGGTCTGGCTATTCAGACACACCTGTGAGTTCCTTCAACTGTATGCCCACAGTGGATTGCACTGTAGTATCACATGGAGTCTCTTGTTGGGAGGGAATCTGACTGTCCTGCCTGAAGATCAGGCATTAATTTTTGCAAATTAATAAAGCAATGTTTTCAGCACAGAAAGGTTGTCTATTGAATGTCAATGATAACTTTACTATGAAATGTGATTCATGAGGTGGAAGAAAATAATTCTGGACAATGAAAATATTGGAACATGTGTAACTAAACAGTTCATGGGTCCACCTGGACAACTGGTTTGGCATCCAGAACTCTATGCAAAGTCAGAAGATGTGGTAACTCAAAATCCACAGGGGTTGAAAGTAGATTATCACTGAACTGTGAGACATTGTTGAAACTTGGATTTCCACCAGAGACGCAGCTGAGCCAACCCATGAGGAAACCCTGTGGCCTTTTGACCATGGTTTAATACGTCACTCATCTTGAGACGACATGATAACCTACATTTCAGCAACAAGCCATTGCAACAACTCTTGTGTCTGGGTAACATTTTCCAAGCCAAATTCATCACCAGGCTGGATAGACTTGATAAAGGACCACTAGTTCTGAAAGCTTGCTGGATCCTGAACTGGGTAAAAAGGGGATGTGTGATGTCACTATGCCATCTACAACAAATTGAAATCAAAGAATAGTAGATTTGGAAGGGGCCAACCCCCTGTTGTTGCAGAACACCAAGTTACACCATCCCACTCAGATTCTTGTCCAGTTTCTTTTCTGAATGTCACTAGTGTGGGAGATCCCACTACCTCTGCAGGCAGCTGGTTCCACTGTCATGTTGCTCTGAGAGTGCGGAAGTTTTTCCTGATATCTAGCCTGAAGGTTTTGCCGCTTTCTCTGAAGGTTCTCCCAAGCTTTCAGTGGAAGGAGAGGCCTTCATGTACCTTCCCTTTAGTGCCTGGATGCACAGCAGCACCTCTGGTGGCTCTGGCCTCCCATGTTTACAAGGGTGAAGTCAAGGATGGTATTTTCTGGGTGGGAATCCCAACAGTCCTAGCAAGGATACCCATAGAGCATTGTGGTTTCCATAAGTATAACGTCGCCAATTTGGGACACATGTGCAACTTCCTGACTCTGAGGGTTGTTCTATGCACTTGTGCACTGCTGAAGAAAAATAATTTTGAGAACTCATGGATGCCACTCCTGCAAATGAACCTGTCTCAAGAAATGCTTTTGAATGCCTGCTATGGCATATGCCTCAATGACTGACTACTTTATCACACATTTGCTATCCCCCCATCCCCCAGCCGCCAACTCTTCCCAGGTTGTAATTTGGAAAATCCAAATAAACAATATAGGGGTAAAGGATTGTGCGTGTATCCTTCCTTGGTGAAGCCGCAGTGCCCTTCTCCCAATTCCCGAAAGAGCCAAGCCAAGTTTCCTTTCCAAGAATGAAGAAGTTTCCCCAGCAATTGGAAACACCTGCTTAGCCCAGAGGCTGGCATTTCCCCTCTATCTATTCAGTAACTAGGGCAACCTGTAATTGGTAGGCATCCCTCTACCCAGCAGTGCTCTTGTAGGTTTTTCTCTGCAGAGGGGTTTTCCTGGGTGTTCTCACCAAGAAAAGTGCTGAGGTTTGCAACATAGAATTTAATGGTGTAAATAAAAGTGATAATAAAAAATTGACTAGTGATTCACCTGTCAAAACAACAACGGAACAGGAATGTCTTAAGTTGGAGCCTAAATGAAGGACAAGTGGGTGCAAGCAAACTTTCAGTGGGGTCAACTTCCAGAGTTGGGGCACTCTGCTCAAAAAGCCCTCTTTTCCCCGTGCCTTTTCCCCAACTGATTCCTGAGGGGGAGGAACTCAGAGAAGGACTTTAGGTGAAGACTACAGTGATCAGGCAGGATCTTTTGGAGAAAGGTGCTCTCTCAGATCACCTGGCCCCAAGTTTCCTTGCCTGTCCCCACTCTCCAATAGGAGATAGAACCAAATCTCCCATCTGTGCTGCCTCCTACCAACTGCCATCGCCTCCTCATCTCTACATCTGACAGACTACTCAGCTCTTGGTGCACACCCTCTCCAGACCCCAAACCAGACTCCTGTTTTCCCATTGGCACATCAGAGCTCTCTTCAGTTTCCACCTCATGTTCCACTAATTGCTGGGTTCTCTCCCCACTCCCACGGGAAGGTTGGTTGTCACCACATCCCCTTTGGGCAACTCTGCTAGTTCTGCAGACATTTCCTGGCTTTGATCTGACAATGTCCTTAGCTGACATTCCGAAACTACTTCCTCTACACTGTCTGACCTCCCATTCCCATCAAATCTATCAACGGACTGCAGCCTTTCCGGCTGCTTTTCCCAATGCATGTGTACAAGAGTGGTCATCCCACAGGGTGACCAAGGCAGCTTCCATTCCAAAACCAGGCAAGAAGCCTGACTGCAGTGGAACTGGGCTTAGAAGCATGCAGGCAGCACATGCAAACAGGCCAGCATTGGTATGATATGTTCAGGCTGTCTGGTCCCTGCTATTAGTCATCTCCTGTTTTGTTTCTTCGCTCTCAGCTCTGGGGCATACCAGGCAGCCATATCAGCTTGACTGCACAGAGTGTGCCCAGGTATGATTGTCCCAATGGTCAAGGTAATACATTTCATCATGGTTAGTTTAGTCTTTAAAAACCATGATAAGAAACATGGGTTTATCGGTACCACTGTGGCAGAGCATGTTGTCTGAACCCAGAATTGTGGTTTCCACTCTGCTGTTATGAAACTACCACAGAGTCCCCTGGAAGGAACAGCAATTGCAGGATCTGCTCCAGCCATCCAACCTGTATACTGAACTGGCTTCAAAATTCCAGGGCATAAAAAGAGTCTTTCAGAAGCCATGTGTCATGTACACGTTTTCAAGGCAGTAATGAGATTCTGAATGGGTGAGAAGGTGAGGACAATGGAGAATAATGCACACACAGTGAGAAATTGGTATAGGCATGAAGAAAAACAACATGACCCCTCAAAGGCTTCAGGAACAAATAAAATAGGTAGGTACAGAAACCTTACAGGTTTAAAAGGTTTTGTGTTTTTGCAAAATACTTTAAGACAAAACATGAGCTGGCTAGGTATTTTTACATTGCAAAGGAAGCGCAGCAGCTGATCTACAAAAGTGTTTCAAAGCTGTGTTGGAGCTTGCCCTATCTGCAAAGTTGGTGGAGCATTGGGATAGCTTGGGACTCTTTTTCCTTCTCCCCTTCCCTGAGAAGTAAATAGAAAGGGAAAACCATGTAGATGGGGAAGGGGAGTGAGGGCACTACTGGAAGTTTTCATATTAAAGAACATGCAAAGGATATCTTTTTAGTTAAGATTTTATTTGGACTTTCAGCATTCCTGACAATGCTCCTATGTTACTAGCTTGGCTATGTTACACATGCAGATGAGCAGCAAGTGGGTAGGAATGTGTAAGTTGAGTTAAGAACCATGGTGAATCAGGTTGAGTGATAGCAAGCATTAAAGGCCAGACTGCAATACAATAGAGAAAGCACATTCACTGTGGAGAAAATAATAAAAGCTCTTCTTCAGTGCTTTTGAAAAGATTATATGAAGCCTCTTTTTCCAAGTGCAGAAAAGGGCAAAGGAAATTGAGGATTCCTGGGGCACGGCTAAAAAAGAAATCAAATTTATACTTGAGTTTTCATCATGAGATGTTCCTTTGCATTCAGATTAGGTCTTAGGATAATAATGTAGCACTTGGGAAGGAAGATGCATCCCAGCAGCCCAGTGCTGGAGGCCAAGATGGAGAATACCTGCACAGCCACCATGAGCTTCCCCTTAGTACTTAGATAGGTGGGTACGAAGGATATCCAGACGCTGCAGAAGAGCAACATGCTAAAGGTGATCAGCTTGGCTTCGTTGAAGGCCCCAGGCAGCTTCCTGGCCAGGAAAGCCACTGTAAAGCAGACGGCAGCCAGGAAGCCCATGTAGCCAAGGGCAGTGTAGAATATGGTCACAGAGCCTTCGTTGCATTGCAGGATGATCTGATCAGGTTGAGAGTGCATGTCCTTATCAGGGAAGGGAGGAGAGGTTCCCAGCCAGATGATGCAGATGACAACTTGGATGCTGGAATAAAAAATGATGATGGAATTGGCCAAACTCTTCCCCAACCAGTTCCTTGCTCTGTTGCCTGGCTTGGTGGCCAAGAAGGCCACTACCACGGTGATTGTTTTGGCTAAGAGAGAAGAGACAGCAACTGAGAAGATAATGCTGAAGGCTGTTTGTCGGAGAAGGCAGGTCAGCTTCCTGGGCAGTCCAATGAAGAGGAAGGAGGAGGAGAAGGAAAGCAGGAGGGAGGAGAGGAGAATATAGGAGAGGTCGCGGTTGTTGGCTTTGACGACTGCGGTTTCTTGAAATTTAATGAAGATTCCTAACACAAGTCCTGTGAATAAGGACAGCATGAGAGCCATGACTCCTTCATGGATCACTGCCTTGTCGTGGCGAAGGGGCTTGCGTAGCTCAATGAAGCTATGAGCTATGCCGTGCAGGGTCACCCAAGACGGACAGGTCATAGCAGAGAGCTCTGACAAAACGTGATCCACTGGAGAAGGAAATGGCAACCCACTCCAGTATCTTTGCCATGAAAACCCCATGGACATGAAAACCAAAAGGCAAAACGATATGACACCGGAAGATGAGCCCCTCAGGTCGGAAGGTGTCCAATATGCTACTGGGGAAGAGCGGAGGGCTAGTACTAGTAGCGCCAGAAAGAATGAAGCGACTGGGTCAAAGCCGAAAGGACACTCAGTTGCCGATGTATCTGGAGGTGAAAGGAAAGTCCGATGCTGCAAAGATATTTACTCCATAGGAACCTGGAATGTCAGATCCATGAATCAAGGCAAGCTGGATGTGGTCAAACAAGAGATGACAAGACTGAACATCGACATCTTAGGAATCAGTGAACTAAAATGGACAGGCATGGGTGAATTTAGTTCAGATGACCATCAGGTATACTACTGCGGGCAAGAATCCCTCAGAAGAAATGGAGTAGCCTTCATAGTCAATAAAAGAGTAGGGAAAGCAGTACTGGGATACAATCTCCAAAATGACAGAATGATCTCAGTTCGAATCCAAGGCAAACCATTCAACATCACAATAGTCCAAATCTATGCCCCAACCACTGGTGCTGAAGAGGCTGAAGTTGACCGGTTCTATGAAGGCCTACAACACCTGCTAGAATTAACTCCAAAAAATGATGTCCTTATCATCATGGGGGATTGGAATGCTAAAGTAGGAAACCAAAAGATAACCGGAATAACAGGCAAGTTTGGCCTTGGAGTACAAAATGAAGCAGGACACAGGCTGGTAGAATTTTGTCAAGAGAATACGATGGTCATAACAAACACTCTTTTCCAACAACCCAAGAGACGTCTCTACACATGGACATCACCAGACGGTCAACACAGAAATCAGATTGATTATGTGCTCTGCAGCCAAAGATGGAGAAGTTCTATACAGTCAGTAAAAACTAGACCAGGAGCTGACTGTGGCTCAGATCATGAGCTTCTGGTGGCAAAATTTGTTATATGTTTTTTAATAATGTTACTATGTTGTAAGCCGCCCCGAGGCTATTGCAAGGGGCGGCATATAAATTTTTAAATAAATAAATAAAAAATAAAAAATTTAGGCTTAAGTTGAAGAAAGTAGGGAAAAGCACTAGGCTACTCAGGTATGACCTAAATCATATCCCTGATGAATATACAGTAGAGGTGACAAATAGATTTAAGGAATTAAATCTGATAGACAGAGTGCCTGAAGAACTATGGACGGAGGTTCGCAACATTGTACAAGAGGCAGCAACTAAAACCATCCCAAAAAAAGAAAGGCAAGAAAGCAAAATGGCTGTCTGAGGAAGCTTTACAAATAGCTGAGGAAAGAAGGGAAGCGAAAGGCAAGGGAGTAAGAGAAAGATACCAACAATTGAATGCAGAATTCTAGAGAACAGCTAGAAGAGATAAGAATGCCTTCCTAAATGAACAGTGCAAAGAAATAGAAGAAAACAATAGAATAGGGAGGACCAGAGATCTCTTCAAGAAAATTAGAGATATGAAGGGAACATTTCATGCAAAGATGGGCATGATAAAGGACCAAAATGGCAGGGACCTAACAGAGGCAGAAGAGATTAAGAAGAGGTGGCAAGATTACACAGAAGAACTATACAAGAAAGAGCTTAACATCCCTGATAACCACGATGGGTGGTCACTGACCTCGAGCCAGACATCCTGGAGTGTGAAGTGAAATGGGCCTTAGGAAGTCTGAGCAACAACAAAGCTAGTGGAGGTGACAGCATTCCAGCTGAGCTATTCAAAATCCTGAAGACGATGCAGTAAAAGTGCTACACTCAATATGCCAGCAAATTTGGAAAACTCAACAGTGGCCACAGGATTGGAAAAGGTCAGTTTACATTCCGATCCCCAAGAAGGGCAATGCCAAAGAATGTTCAAACTACCGCACCATTGCACTCATTTCACATGCTAGCAAAGTGATGCTCAAAATCCTACAAGCTAGGCTCCAGCAGTATGTGGACCGAGAACTACCAGAAGTACAGGCAGGATTTCGAAGAGGGAGAGGGACTAGAGATCAAATTGCCAACATACGCTGGATCATGGAGAAAGCCAGGGAGTTCCAGAAAAAGATCTACTTCTGCTTCATTGACTATGCTAAAGCCTTTGATTGTGTGGATCACAACAAATTGTGGCAAGTTCTTAAAGAGATGGGAGTACCAGACCATCTTCTTTGTCTCTTGAGAAACCTATATGCAGGTCAAGAAGCAACAGTGAGAACCGGACATGGAACCACTGATTGGTTCAAAATTGAGAAAGGAGTTCGGCAAGGCTGTATACTGTCACCCTGCCTATTTAACTTATATGCAGAGCACATCATGAGAAAGGCAGGGCTAGATGAATCACCAGTTGGAATCAAGATTGCTGGGAGAAATATCAACAACCTCAGATATGCAGATGATACCACTCTCATGGCAGAAAGTGAAGAGGAACTAAAGAGCCTCTTGATGCGGGTGAAGGGGAGAGCGCAAAAGTTGGCTTGAAACTCAACATTAAGAAAACTAAGATCATGGCATCTGGTCCTCTCACTTCCTGGCAAATAGATGGGGAAGAAATGGAGGTAGTGACAGATTTTATTTTCCTGGGCTCCAAGATCACTGCAGACGGGGACTGCAGCCAAGAAATTAAAAGACGCTTGCTTCTGGGGAGGAAGCTATGGTAAATCTAGATAGCATACTAAAAGCAGAGACATCACCCTGCCAACAAAAGTGCGTATAGTCAAGGCTATGGTTTTCCCAGTTGCAATGTATGGCTGTGAAAGCTGGACAATAAGGAAGGCTGAGCGCAAAAGGATTGAGGCCTTTGAGTTGTGGTGCTGGAGAAGACTCCTGCGAGTCCCTTGGACCGCAAGGCGATCAAACCAGTCAGTCCTAGAGGAGATCAACCCTGACTGCTCTTTAGAAGGCCAGATAGTGAAGATGAAACTCAAATACTTTGGCCACCTAATGAGAAGGAAGGACTCCCTGGGGAAGAGTCTAATGCTGGGAATAATAGATGCAAAAGAAGAAGGGACGGCAGAGGATGAGGTGGCTGGATGGAGTCACTGAGGTGGTTGGTGTGAGCTTGAGTGGACTCCGGGGGATGGTGGAGGACAGGAGGGCCTGGAGGAATGTTGTCCATGGGGTCGCGATGGGTCGGACTCGACTTCGCGACTAACAGCAGCAACAGCAGAGAGCCATGAAAGCCAGGATGATCCCAAGAGAATCTTTGTAGGACAGGAAGGTAATCCTCTTGGCGATACATTGGGTTCGGTTCTTGTTTGGATGCTGATCAGCTGGACACCTGGTGCAATGGTCAGCATCTGAAAACAGAAAGAGAAACATCTCCTTTTCATCCTTTGCAACCTATGTTCTGTACACTCAATCAAGGATTTTGAGCCAGGAACCCTGGAAGTGCACACTACTTTTCAACAGGCCCATTCAGAATGGCTATGCTTCTTCCTTCTCTCATACCAGTGATTCCTGTGTTTCGAATTCAAAGACGGCTATGGGGAATCCCTGGTCCTCAGAGCTTTCCTGTGCTTAGCTATCTCCCTCTGGAACATTCTCCTTGGTTATAGCCATTGTGTCATTTGAGGCCAGGTGCTCACAGCACTGGACATGTCTCTTTTGTCAGGCATATTTTATTTATCTATTTATTTATTTAAACTTTTATATGCCGTCCCTTATGTATGGCATCTCAGCATGGCTTACAATCATTAAAATCAAAACACAGTAAAACAAGCCATATGAATATGATATAGAACAAATAACCGAGAAATATAAATTAAATAAAAAGTGACTGTTGAACATTAACATACTAGCTTTTAAAATAACTATGCTCTGCCTATCAGAATACTGTGTGCTAGGTGAACTCTAAGGCACATACCTGCACAGAGGCTTCTCATTGGGCACTGTGCAGTGTGGTTGAAATGGTGTATTCAGAGAATCACAGAAGAGGAGAGTTAGACGGGCTCAAACAACCATGCAGTCCAATGCCCTGCTGTTGCAGGACACCATCTTGTGCCTTCCCATTCACATGACTGTCCAGATACTGCCCAGATGCTTTATTTGCAGTCATATTGGTGGATGGAACAGACAAAGCAATGGAACTGAGTGAACAAGCCATGTGAAGTTTGTGATTTGGAAACATAGAAGCATAGAAACATTGAAACAAAGTGAGTCAGAAGTGGCCTCCTGGGCCATCTAGTGTGACCCTTGACTCCAAACAGCTCACTCATGTAATCCCCAGCATGGGGTTGTCCAAACGTTATTGTACAGTATAAACAGAGGCATCATAGTTGGGAACAGAGAGGGATTATTGCTTGCTCCTTGAATAGTGGTGCCTCTGAATAGTGGACAATGCAGGACGGAGCAAGGGAGGTTCTCCTTCACACAGGCATTCTGAAAGCACGTCATTTGCTGGCAAAGGTTATCCTGAAGTGAAAAATCATGGGCACCTTGAAAGATCTCTCTTTGTATGTTCTAATTTACATTTGTGAATACTTTCACATATTAGAAAGGCCACAATAATTCTGCTAATCTTCCTCCAAAGGAGAAGAAACCTTAGCAAGAATTTGGTATCATGCAATTCTCATGATTAGGTTAGTGGGGTAAACATTACAGTAGGACTCATGGAGGAAAGAATGTGCTGTAAAGGTACTGACAACACTCTGCCTCATCCACCAAAAGTAGACAAACATCCATCTTCCAACATTCCTTTTGGAGACCCACTTTGTGAAACTGCTTTTGGATAGTTCAAGGAAGGTAGAAATGCCTCCACATGAGAAGAAATCACATGAGGCCCACTTTGTCAAGCCATTGTGTTGGATAAGCAAGAGTGCCAACAGGTCCAGTGTTGTAAGAAGCCCTGTGAAGTGTGTGATTCATTGCACAACAAACATAAAGGCATAATATTTAGGGGCAAGGAGGAACCATGCCCTGCTACTTGGTCCTCCAACCTGAAGGGAGGTGCTTCATCACATCTCCCACCTGGATCTTCTCACCAAATTGAAGTTTGTTGGTCACACTAAAAACCAGTTGTGGATATTGCAAGATAGGGTTGAACTACTATGGCCTAGAGAAGAACTTTGCTTAATATGATTGAGTACATGCTATGTACAAACCCATCACAGGCTGCCACTCAGAGTGGGCTTTCAGAAGAGGCCAATCACCTCTCCATGTGCCTTGAATTGGTAAAACACCTACCCTGGCTCTATGGGGCTGGTTCAAAGGCTTGTTTGACCTTCTCTGCTCCCTCCCATATAACATCAGTTCCTGAGGTCATCCTATGATGCTGATTACTGGGTGATTCCATCTGGTCCAAAAAAGACAGTCACTCTCCATACAGTAGATTCTTAAACTATAGAATTCTCTACCACAAGTTGAAGCAGGAACCACAAAATGAGAAGACTTGAAGAAATTGCTAGAACAATTCATGCAGATGCCAGCTTCCAAGGTCTGTGAGGCCTCCAGAGCAGAGCAGGTAGGCTGCTGTGTTCCAGTGGCTCAGAAGATGGGAATGCTGTGGAACTTATGCCATATAATAGAAACATAGAAACATAGAAACAGAGCGAGTCAGAAGGGGCCTCCTGGGCCATCTAGTCTGACCTCCGGCACCAGCCGGCTCCGCTCATGACATGCCCACCATGTGCATGTCCAGCCTATCTTTGAACACCCTCACCGATGGGGCCTCAACGACCTCCCGTGGAAGCCCATTCCACGCCCTCGGGGTCCTAACTGTCAGGAAGTGCTTCCTGGCATCCAAATTGAACCTTGGCTCCCTGAGCTTGGCTCCATTGGAGCACGTCCTGCCTTCCTCTGCAGGGGAGAACAGGCCTCTCCCCATCTCCATGTGACACCCCCTCACATACCTGTATGTTGCCAACATATCCCCTCTGAGTCTCCTCTTCTCCAGGCTGAAGAGACCCAGTTCCCTCAGTCTTGCCTCATACCCCATCCCCTGCAAACCAGCCACCATCCTTGTGGCCCTACGCTGCACTGACTCCAACCTGGCTATATCCTTTCTGTAATGAGGGGCCCAAAACTGAACACAATACTCCAGTTGCGGGTGCACCAGAGTCATGTAGAGTGGTAGTAATACCTCTCTTGATCTAGAAGCCACACTTCTGGCTATGCAACCAAGGTGGCATTCGCCCTCTTGACCACCGCATCACACTGCTGACTCATGTTTAGCCTGCGGTCAACCAGTACCCCGAGGTCCCTTTCACAAGTGCTGCTCTCCAGCCACTTGTCCCCTAACCTGTACTTATGACAGCTATTCCTATGCCCCAAGTGCAAGACCTTGCACTTCTCCACATTGAACGCCATCCTGTTGTCTCCTGCCCACTTCCATAGTCTGTCCAGATCCTTTTGGATCTGGTGTATCTGCTCCTCAGTTGTGGCCACTGCTCCAGTTTTAGTGTCGTCTGCGAATTTGATCAGCAGACTGTTCACCCCTTCTTCCATGTCGTTAATGAAAAGATTAAACAGGATCAGCCCCAGGACAGAGCCCTGGGGGACCCCGCTTGTCACTGGCTGCCATCCCGACGATTCCCCACTAATGGTTACCTTCTGCTTTCGGTCAGTCAACCATGCCCTAATCCACCGGACAGTGCTTTGGTGTATCCCAAAACTCCTCAGTTTCTCCACCAGGATATCATGGGGCACTTTGTCAAAGGCCTTGCTGAAATCCAGGTATACGACATCCACTGCATCCCCTCCATCTAGCCATCTTGAAACCTTGTCATAGAATTCCACAAGGTTTGTCTGGCAGGACCTGTTTCTGCGGAAGCCATGTTGTGTGGCTGTCAGCCTCCCTTCCCTATCTAGCATCACTAGATCTCTCTGTATTATGAGCCTTTCCATTGTTTTTCCTACAATGGACGTAAGGCTAACCGGTCTACAATTCCCCATGTCCTTCCTACTACCCTTTTTGAAAATTGGGACCACCGATGCCACCCTCCAGTCCTCTGGAACTTCACCTGTTCTCCACGAGGCCTCAAAAATGGAGGCCAGCGGGCGTGAGAGAACCCCTGCCAACTCTCTAAGTACTCTCGGGTGTAACCCGTCAGGGCCTGGCGCCTTTGTAATGTCCAATGCCCTGAGGAGCCCCTCGACTTCAAGGGGGGTGACTCTAATCTCTGCCCCTAAGTCCCCAGCCTCATCCAATCTCCTATACGGATATCCCCCGTCCTGCTTTGGGGGGAACACAGAGGCAAAATATTCATTTAGCATCTGTGCCTGTTCCCTCATGTCAGTCACTGGATCTCCTTCCTCCTTATTTAGTGGCCCCCCCACTTGTCTCCCCTTCCTTTTCCTATTTACATGCTGGAAGAAGCCCTTTTTGTTGCTCTTGATATTCTTGGCAAGTCTCAGCTCATAATCAGCCTTAGCCTTGCAAAGAATCCTTCTGCAACGGGCCTCCTCCTCCTGGTATACCCTTTTGTCTATTTCCCCCAGTACCCATTTCCTATGGAGGCTCCTCTTTCGTCTAATCCCTCTAACCACCTCCTTTCGCATCCAGGGCAGCACTCTCCTCCGCCTCCCCACCTTACTGACTAGAGGTATTGTCAGGGCTTGCGCCTGCAAAACCTCCCTTTTGAGTGCCATCCACCCCTCCTCTACTCGCTTACCTTCCAGTAACCTATCCCAGGAGACTTTCCCCAGTCTGGCCTTCAGTTGGCCAAAGTTGGCCCTCTTGAAGTCCCAGCTTTTAGTGCTCGCCCTGCTGCACGGCCCCAGTCCTCTGATCTCAAAGCAAAGGATAGAGTGATCACTCGCATCCAGAGCTCCCCTAATCTGTACTTCATCTATCAGCTCCTCCCTATTGGTCAAGACCAAGTCCAGGATGTTTCCCCCCCTCGTCGCCTCTCGGACCCTCTGTGTGAAAAACCCACCCTCTAGAGCTTCTAGGAAGTGACGTGACCTGGCTGTCACCGCCGAGTGAGTCTCCCAAGTAATATCTGGGAGATTGAAATCCCCCACAATTACTGTGTCTCTCCCCCAAGATATCCTTAGAATCTTGCCTGTCAGGACATCATCCAGGGTCTCAAGTTGACCTGGAGGGCGATAACATACCCCCACTGTCAGGTCTCTTTCTCTGTCAAAACCCCTAAGTTTCACCCAGACTGCCTCTACCGAATCCCCATCTGTGCTGCACTCTATCTCACTGCATCCTATCCCTTCCCTGACATATAAAGCCACACCCCCACCTCTCTTTCCCTTCCTGTCCTTTCTAAAAAGGTGATACCCTTCAATGATCCCTTCAACTCTTCCATAATGATCCCTTCAACTCTTCCAATCTGCTGAAGATAATCATTCCCAGCTAGGAACCCTCCACAGCAATGCCTCTCCTTTCACTGACCCACACTGTGTACTCAGCGCACACCCCAGGAGCACACTTTTGGACACAGTGACCCCCCCCCAAGCAATGTCCCTGGGAAGAGCCCCAGTGGCACCACTCAAAGATTCCCAAAACCCCTCTTGCACCATAGAGTTCTCCTCCCAGAACCCAGGTTGCTGACTCCTGTGTGAACTGGAAGACACCTGTGGGTTGGAGACACCTGTGGTCCCTCTGGAACTGGAAGACACCTGTGGTCCCTCTTGCATGACTGCCCCTGAGCTGGAGCAGAGATCTCAAGGGGATGAGGAGGGGATGGGGCAAGAGGGACAGGTCACCTTGTACAGCTCAAGATTCAGCAGTAGAAGGAATGGGTCCTGAATCTATGGAAAGAACAGGCAGATTTTAAGCAGGCAAGGGTTGGAATCGGAGCAGTGGGCGGGGAAACATCCCACCAGGAGGCAGCTAAGACAAATTGTGCTCCATATGTGAAGTGGACCAGTAGCAAAACAGGGGGCAAGGAATTATAGGAGGCAGAGCATGACACAAATGAGCTTGGGATATGTATGGTTGCCAGAAGGAAGACTGGAGAAAGAGGACTGGAACACTGCACTCTCTGTGGTAGGATTGTGTGTAGGGTCTATCTTTTCATGGCAAGATATGCCAGAGCGCCCAGTGCTTTGGAGACTGGATTTCCCTCCATCGTAACCTTGGCTGTAATAGGAGGCCCATAAATACCTACAAGAATGGCCTTGACAGTTGTAGATGGCCAACAAATACGTGTGTGTGTGTGCGTGTGCATGCGTGCGTGCGTGCGTGTATATAAGTAAGCAAGTGAATAAATAAAGAACCCACCTTCCTTAGAGGAGACAGTCCCTTCTGGGCAGGGAACACAGTCATAGCAGCAAACGGGCTTTCCTTCCTGAACCACCTTGTAGAATCCAGGGCGGCAGCTTTCCACACACCTGGCATGTGGCAGGGGCTGAGTACAAAAACAAGGACAAACAGGAAAATATGTTAGAGCTACCTGACTGGAGGAAAGGGGAGGCAACATTGAAAGGAACACGATCCTGCAACTAGGGTTTGGAAGTTCAGCCTGGAATCTCTCTCTATTGTGGTCACTAGACTTCATTCCCATGCTTGAAAAGTATGCAAGAAGCAACCATGCACAAGTGACAACTAGGGTTGCGGCATTTGGGCTTAAATCTCACCCCATCTATGCAAAGAAGCAAAGATGCACAAGATATGTGTGCAGAAGCCTGTGTCTGGTCTCTTGGATTCTCCTGGACTTGCTTGCTCCCAGACACCCACACAAACATTTGGTGCAAGGCAGATTTAGGGAATAGAGAAAGTGGTCTGGAGTCTGGGAAGCTGAGCCAGAGAAATATTTATTTATTTATTTATTTATTTATTATTTATTAAAACATTTCTATGCTGCCCCATTGCAACAAAGTCTTGGGGTGACTTACAACAAATAAAAATACCAAATATGAGGGATCCCCCCTCCCAAGCTGAATTCCTAGCACATTCCTGCTTATATGTAAACCTAAGCCAATGCAACTGTGTCCAATGCATATTCCTTCCCAAATACATGCATCTGCGAGAACAAGGAGTGAGAGGTATTTCTCACCTTGTTGAGCCATTTGGGCCACACAATGGCATCTTGGTCTATGGTGCATTTGCGTCCAGACAACCCTCACCTTTCTATACTCCCAACTTTCACTCTTTCAACAGAGCTGTTGGGAAACTTCACCCAGTTGACAATGTCCAAGTCAGCTGCCAGGTCCCCTTTCTCATCCAAATACACTCCATCCATGGAACGATTGTGAAACTGGGGGCTTCTCAGGAAGGGGTGGAGCTGGAACAGGAGAGAAACCACCAGCACTGAGGAAAGATGAAGCCATGCTGGATCCCCCAGTTTTTCCCTTTTTGCTCAGGGCTGACTCTGGACTGAAGTGACTGGTGTGTCTTTTCCCATGAGCAGGTGCCCTGATTTCCTCCCAGAATGCCCTTGGTCTGCTTTAGGAGCTTGGCAAGAAGCTTTCTTCTATACTTATGCAAACCTGTTCTGGAATGTGGACCAGATCTTATACTTATGGAGAGTGATGCCAGGCTCTTCAAGGGTCAGGTCCCAGCATTCCTTGGAAAGCATGCAGTTGTCAATCTGTACAGACGTACCCACAAGTTACTTCAAGTGAAGGCTCACAAAGGAGTGTAATGGAAAGATCACATGAGGCTTATTTGTGGGAGAGCCTTACAATCTTGCCTGAATATCAGGCATTACATTATGCAATTCAAGAAGGGTTATCTTCGGAGTACCAATGATAACTTGATTACAAAATGTGATCCAGGAGATGGGAGAAGTTCAATTTGGACAATAAAATGTTCTGAACATGAAAAGGTAGGCAGCTCAAGAGCCTACCTGTAAAACTAGATGGGTGACGTGCCCTAGATACAAACTCAGAAGGTGGGAGAACCCACACTCAAAGGCAGAGCATGGGTGTATTGAAGATTGTCACTGAACAGTGGGCCATTGCTGAAGCATGGATTATCATGGATTTTCAAGTAGTCTGGACCCAACTGTAATAACTCACGGAGCAACACTGTGACATCTTCACCATGGTTTGATATGCCACTTAGTTTCAGGGAACCTACATTTCTGCAACAAGGCCCTATGACTCCTCACCCTGCTCATGTGGTCTTGCGTATGATGCATTCAGCAATGTGTTGGGGGTCCTGACAGATGAACTCCATCCTCTCAATCCAGTTAAAGGAAAAAACTGGGAGAATCACATAGATGATAGGCCAGATGGCAGGAATACCCTCCTGAATGTGCAGTCTCTTGCTTCGGTTTCTCGTAGTCCCTGTAGTGGCGCACTTCATTATTAAGGTTGTCAGAAAAGTCTGAAGTGGAATACAGAATACCTGCCATGGCTGAAGGCTTTGCACATCCAGCCTGTGTCCACCCTCAAGCTGCATCCTCTTGAATCTTGATTGTAAAGCAGCATCCACAGCCCGGGCCACAGCCTGGATGGTGCTGTAGGAGAAGAAGCTGTCCAGGGAGAGCACTCGCTGCACCACATATCTGGGTGGGGCTTTCCCTTTCCCATTTTCTCTGCATCTTGTCCACCCTTTGATGGAAACAACATGCTTCACATAGGAACAATCAAATGAGTTCTTCACAAATCCCTCCATAGCAAGGAAGAAGGGGGTAAAATCTTCATAGGTCATCTTTTTATTCATTTGGAGAATGAAGGAAAACAATCCATGGATGTGTTGGAAAGGTAGGTTAAGATATGTCAACTCCACACTGAAATCCCACATTGCTGTAGTGATCCAGACTTTCCCTACAACAGATTTCATCCTTTCCACTTCTTGCTGCATAAGTCATATTCCGAAAAACAATGAACTTGTCTCTGCACAATAAACATACACATGGATTTGTTGCAGTATCTCAAGTGAGCCTTCGCGGAGCTCAGGATTTTTTGACTTCATGTTTGAGAAAGTGTATGAAAAAAAGACACAAATGCCATTCCTGAGGAGCTCAGGTGTCAAGGTTCTCTTGAACACACTTCCATTATCGGTGTCTAAAGCAAAGAGACCAACCATGGTCCATCTGAAATGCAGGAGGAGTTTGACGATCCCCATGTACTGGACCCCTTCTCTGGGGAGCATGCGGTAGAGAAAAGGGGACTGGGCTTGATCACTCCAGATGTGAGAATCAAAAGCATAAGTCACCTGGAGAATTAAAAAAGAGACTGATAGATTCATTGCAGAATCACATTTCTTTTCCTCATCTCATAAAGCTACCCCTCTGAACAAGTAATTATCTGTGTGAAACATTACACTAGAAACTTCCCTCCTTCCTTCCATCCTGAAAAATCGAATGTTTAGCCACCCTAAGTGTAAAACACCGAAAATGGATGCCCCAAATAGGTTGAATTCAGGTGCATCTCCTAAGCTTCCACAGTGGAAGAAAGTTCCTAATGAGCATCCCACTTTTCCAGCAGGTGTTCTAGGCTGTGTTCCAAAGGATGATCTTGCAAAGTATATTCATTAGCTTTACCTCCTGCTTTTTTCTTATGAACTCAGAGGGGCTCACAGGATTTTCCTCCTGCTTCCCTCAGTCTTAACCCTTGCACCATGCTGGCTTGCAAAGGTTGCCTTGCTCCCCGTCCCTGGTGCATGCAATGCGGCCTTACCTCTGTGAGCTCTGTTCATGAGCTGTGATTAGTGCATGGGACTGGGACTCGGGCATGCTGGGTTCTAGTCCCCACTCAGCCATGGAGACAACTGGATGACAGAATTTCAGTCACAGAATCTCAGTCCAAACTACCTCACATTGTTGTTGTGGGGATAAAAGTTAGAGCAGGAGGGGGAGAATTATGTAAACTGATTTGAGTTCTTTGTAAGAAAAAAGCAGGATTTAAATTGAGTGAGTAAGCATAAAGAGGCCAGAAAATTGACCATGATGCTGTTTCCATCATTTGCCAATCAGGTCAGAATTTTCCTTCAAAATAGACAGCATTGGCCTAGTTTGTAGAAAGGGATGCTTATACGAGGAATGGCGGGGGCCTGTAACACCTTGCAACCCTCTCTTGATGTGTCGTTATGTGTCATTAAGTCATCTCTGATTTTGGGAAAGCATATGAGTGAAAAAACTTCAAAATGTCCAGTCCATGACAGCCTTGCTCAGCTCTTCCAAATTCAAGATTAGGCATTTCTTTCTTCACCTTCTTTTGGCTTTCCTTAGCAGCTCTTGCTCTCGATTGCCTATATTCACAGCATGGGAAAAACCCACTGTGGTTCTATGCCAAACATCTTGAGTTATCTTAATAGAAATGTCAAGTAAAGGTAGAGGGCACCAGAAAAGGTTTTACCCACACCTGTCCAATTTTGTAGATGCTCAACAGATTTGAAACTTGGTTGGAGTTTTCAGAGTCTGATTCATCAAGGGCAGCCATGAGTTGCTGCTGTCTGCCACACTTGTAGTTTGGAACTTGAGCCTGTCCGGTTGAAAGCAGGTCAATAGTTGCATCAGAAGTCAGTATCGCATTGTTATAGCTGTCATAGATGTTATAGCCCAGGGTGATGTTGGACAAGAGCCTGGGATTCTGGTTGATTTCCCGAATGGCAAAAAAGAGGGAAAGGATCTTCCAGTAAAATGTGGATCCATAACTGGGAAAAAAAAGCAGATGTGTCATGTCACTACTTCATCTACAACAGATTCAGATGTTCTTCAGCTGTTCTCCTGGATATTCATGCATACATACATATTTTTATGAGCACTATGTTTTCACAGCTTTCTACATACTGACACATTTCCCAAATCAAAGACCAAAGCAAAATGCCGATGGGAAGGAAGGAGGTTTCTGCATTGCTGACCACATTTTCCTCATGCTGGCCGGTTCTGGACAATACTGGCACTGTGTGACAAAATAACTCCCACACTTAGCTGTCCATGCACTTTGCCTTATCACCCAAACCAGGATGTTTACTTACTCCTGCCGTCCATTGGAGGCAGCTTTCCTGAAAGTGTGTGGAAGAAAGTTGGCATGTGCTGCAGAAATGGCAGCAGCAAAGACATAGTCTCCTGGCCTGTAGAGATTCAGAGGCTGAACCTCATCCCTGTGCCAGCTCCAGGGGCATCTGGCCTTCAGCATCCCACTGGAGGCCTCTGGAAGCAGCAGCAGCAGCAGCAGCAGGAAGAGCAGAGTCATTCTGTTTCTGCCAGGGATGGCCTCCTTCTTGCTTCCCCAATGAGGAACAATGAGAAGCAGCAAGAGCAGTCAAAGCCCCCTGGCAGAGGGAGGCTTCACTGGTTCTCGAGACAGACACGGAGACCAACCCAAGGCCTCCCCTAAGGGGGAAGAGCAGAAGCAAACTGCACCAAGGCCTTGTTGCCTCCTTTGAAGCTCCTCCCCAGCTCTTGGTGGAAGGAGAGGTCTTTATATGCCTTCCATTTTATGGCTGGATGCTGGACAGCACCATCTCTGGCTCCAGAATCCCATGTTGACAACGCTGATCTCAAGGATGGTGTTTTTGGGGAGGGGATCCCAAGAGCTTTAGCAAGAGTACCAGTAGAACATTATGATTTCCATAAGTATAGGGTCACAAAGATGAGACACCTCTGCAACTTTCCGTACTCTCTGAATTGTTCTACGCACAAGTACACGGTTGGAGAAAAAGATTTTCTGCAAATGCATGGATGCTGCTCCTTCAAATGAACCAGGATTGAGAGACCGTTTTGCATCTGTAACAGGACTTGAATGTCTGAGTTGCTATCTGTCACTCCTGCCCCCCACCAGTACTTCCCAGATTGTCAGGCAGAATCTCATATTTAGGAGGAAATTTGGCCCTGAAAAATGGTTTCTCTGCGCTTTCCTGCTTCTTTCTGGAGAGCTGACCAAGGTCCCCAGAGGTTCAACTTGGGCTCTGCTAGCTTATTCCACTGCCATCTTCACAAGGCAGAATAATTGTCCTGTGCCACCAATACTGCCCTCCATGGATGGCACATGTTCTAATTTTGCCCAATGATTGCACCAGCAGAGTCAGCTGCAAAGGTCAGCAAGAGTGATAGTCCTGGATGGAGGAACTATCCCTTCCCAACTCCTGCCAGGCTCCTGCCAGATGGACTTGTGGCAGGGGTCATTTTCACCTCTTCTTTCCTCTTCTCCTCTCATTTTTGTCCTTTGAAAACATGTTTTTCCTTCAGCTTCCTCCACTTCCCATTCACTTATGGTTGCATCATTTTTTCTCCTTTGTGAGCTGTGACTGCATGTGTCCCTCATCAGTTCAATGCAACATGGTCAGTGTTAGGATAGAGATGTATAAAGGCAGAACCAGAACCATATTTGCTCAACAAAACTAAGTAGAGGAAGGCTAGTTGTGTTCGTTGGAGATGCAACCAGGCGATCCGTACGTATTTCCATATGTGGTGGAAGTGTAAATATACAAATCAATTTTGGAAAATGGTTTTCAAAGAAATTAGGAAAATACTGAACTTAAATATTGAAGCTGACCATAGATCAGCATTATTGTCATTATTTACAGAACAGATGGGGCAAAATATTAAAGAATTGATGATCAATTTATTAACAGTAATAAGGGCAATAATAGCAACTAACTGGAAAATAAGAGGTGAATATCAAATCATTTACTGGTATACAGAAGTCTAGAATATAGCTATTACTGATACATTTTTGTTGTTGCTAGTCACAAAGTCATGTCTGACTCATTGCGACACCATGCACAACATTCCTCCAGGCCTTCCTGGCCTCCACCATACCCCGGAGTTCACTTAAGCTCACACCAACTGCTTCAGTGACTCCATCCAGTCACCTCATTCTCTGCCGTCCCCTTCTTCTTTTGCCATCTGTAGTTCCCAGCATTAGGCTCTCCTCCAGTGAGTCCTGACTTCTCATTAGGTGGCCAAAGTATTTGAGTTTCATCTTCAGCATTTGGCCTTCTTAAGAGCAGTCAGAGTTTATCTCTTCTAGGACTGACTGGTTTGATCTTCTTTCATTCCAAGGGACTCGCAGGAGTCTCCTCCAGCACCACAATTCAAAGGCCTCAATCCTTTGGCCCTCAGCCTTCCTTATGGTCCAACATTTACATGCATACTTTGCAACTGGGAAAACCATAGCCTTGACTATAGACACATTTGTCGGCTACATGCCTCTTCTTTTTAGTATGCTGACTAGAATAGCCATAGCTTTCCTCCCAAGGATCAAGCGTCTTTTAATTTCTTGGCTGCAGTACCCATCTGCAGAGATCTTGGAGCCCAGGAAAATAAAGTCTGTCACTACCTCCATTTCTGCCCCATCTATTTGCCAGGAAGTGACCGGACCTGATGCCATGATCTTTGTTGTTGTTGTTGTTGTTGTTGTTGTTAGTCACGAAGTCGAGTCCGACCCATCGCGACCCCATGGACAACATTCCTCCAGGCCCTCCTGTCCTCCACCATACCCCGGAGTCCACTCAAGCTCACACCAACCACCTCAGTGACTCCATCCAGCCACCTCATCCTCTGCCGTCCCTTCTTCTTTTGCCATCTATTATTCCCAGCATTAGACTCTTCCCCAGGGAGTCCTTCCTTCTCATTAGGTGGCCAAAGTATTTGAGTTTCATCTTCACTATCTGGCCTTCTAAAGAGCAGTCAGGGTTGATCTCCTCTAGGACTGACTGGTTTGATCGCCTTGCAGTCCAAGGGACTCGCAGGAGTCTTCTCCAGCACCACAACTCAAAGGCCTCAATCCTTTTGCGCTCAGCCTTCCTTATTGTCCAGCTTTCGCAGCCATACATTGCAACTGGGAAAACCATAGCCTTGACTATACGCACTTTTGTTGGCAGGGTGATGTCTCTGCTTTTTAGTATGCTATCTAGATTTGCCATAGCTTTCCTCCCCAGAAGCAAGCGTCTTTTAATTTCTTGGCTGCAGTCCCCGTCTGCGGTGATCTTGGAGCCCAGGAAAATAAAATCTGTCACTACCTCCATTTCTTCCCCATCTATTTGCCAGGAAGTGAGAGGACCAGATGCCATGATCTTAGTTTTCTTAATGTTGAGTTTCAAGCCAACTTTTGCACTCTCCTCCTTCACCCGCATCAAGAGGCTCCCTGGCTTTCTCCATGATCCAGCGTATGTTGGCAATTTGATCTCTAGTTCCTCTCCCTCTTCGAAATCCTGCCTGTACTTCTGGTAGTTCTCGGTCCACATACTGCTGGAGCCTAGCTTGTAGGATTTTGAGCATCACTTTGCTAGCATGTGAAATGAGTGCAATGGTGCGGTAGTTTGAACATTCTTTGGCATTGCCCTTCTTGGGGATCGGAATGTAAACTGACCTTTTCCAATCCTGTGGCCACTGTTGAGTTTTCCAAATTTGCTGGCATATTGAGTGTAGCACTTTAACTGCATCGTCTTTCAGGATTTTGAATAGCTCAGCTGGAATGCTGTCACCTCCACTAGCTTTGTTGTTGCTCAGACTTCCTAAGGCCCATTTCACTTCACACTCCAGGATGTCTGGCTTGAGGTCAGTGACCACCCCATTGTGGTTATCAGGGATGTTAAGCTCTTTCTTGTATAGTTCTTCTGTGTAATCTTGCCACCTCTTCTTAATCTCTTCTGCCTCTGTTAGGTCCCTGCCATTTTGGTCCTTTATTATGCCCATCTTTGCATGAAATGTTCCCTTCATATCTCTAATTTTCTTGAAGAGATCTCTGGTCCTCCCTATTCTATTGTTTTCTTCTATTTCTTTGCACTGTTCATTTAGGAAGGCATTCTTATCTCTTCTAGCTGTTCTCTGGAATTCTGCATTCAATTGTTTGTATCTTTCTCTTTCTCCCTTGCCTTTCGCTTCCCTTCTTTCCTCAGCTATTTGTAAAGCTTCCTCAGACAGCCATTTTGCTTTCTTGCCTTTCTTTTTCTTTGGGATGGTTTTAGTTGCTGCCTCTTGTACAATGTTGCGAACCTCCGTCCATAGTTCTTCAGGCACTCTGTCTATCAGATTTAATTCCTTAAATCTATTTGTCACCTCTACTGTATATTCATCAGGGATATGATTTAGGTCATACCTGAGTAGCCTAGTGCTTTTCCCTACTTTCTTCAACTTAAGCCTAAATTTTGCCACCAGAAGCTCATGATCTGAGCCACAGTCAGCTCCTGGTCTAGTTTTTACTGACTGTATAGAACTTCTCTATCTTTGGCTGCAGAGCACATAGTCAATCTGATTTCTGTGTTGACCGTCTGGTGATGTCCATGTGTAGAGACGTCTCTTGGGTTGTTGGAAAAGAGTGTTTGTTATGACCATCGTATTCTCTTGACAAAATTCTACCAGCCTGTGTCCTGCTTCATTTTGTACTCCAAGGCCAAACTTGCCTGTTATTCCGGTTATCTTTTGGTTTCCTACTTTAGCATTCCAATCCCCCATGATGATAAGGACATCATTTTTTGGAGTTAATTCTAGCAGGTGTTGTAGGCCTTCATAGAACTGGTCAACTTCAGCCTCTTCAGCACCAGTGGTTGGGGCATAAACTTGGACTATTGTGATGTTGAATGGTTTGCCTTGGATTCGAACTGAGATCATTCTGTCATTTTGGAGATTGTATCCCAGTACTGCTTTCCCTACTCTTTTATTGACTATGAAGGCTACTCCATTTCTTCTGAGGGATTCTTGCCCGCAGTAGTATACCTGATGGTCATCTGAACTAAATTCACCCATGCCTGTCCATTTTAGTTCACTGATTCCTAAGATGTCGATGTTCAGTCTTGTCATCTCTTGTTTGACCACATCCAGCTTGCCTTGATTCATGGATCTGACATTCCAGGTTCCTATGGAGTAAAGATCTTTGCAGCATCGGACTTTCCTTTCACCTCCAGATACATCGGCAACTGAGTGTCCTTTTGGCTTTGACCCAGTCGCTTCATTCTTTCTGGCGCTACTAGTACTAGTCCTCCGCTCTTCCCCAGTAGCATATTGGACACCTTCCGACCTGAGGGGCTCATCTTCCGGTGTCATATCGTTTTGCCTTTTGGTTTTCATGTCCATGGGGTTTTCATGGCAAAGATACTGGAGTGGGTTGCCATTTCCTTCTCCAGTGGATCACGTTTTGTCAGAGCTCTCTGCTATGACCTGTCCGTCGTGGGTGACCCTGCACGGCATAGCTCATAGCTTCATTGAGCTACGCAAGCCCCTTCGCCACGACAAGGCAGTGATCCATGAAGGAGGCCATGATCTTAGTTTTCTTAATGATGAGTTTCAAGCCAACTTTTGCACTCTCCTCCTTCACCTGCATCAAGAGGCTCTTTAGTTCCTCTTCACTTTCTGCCATGAGAGTGGTATCATCTGCGTATCTGAGGTTGTTGATATTTCTCCCAGCAATCTTAATTTGAACTTGGGATTCATCTATCCCTGCCTTTCGCATGATGTACTCTGCATATAAGTTAAATAGGTAGGGTGACAGTATACAACCTTGCCGAACTCCTTTCTCAATATTGAACCAATCAGTGGTTCCATGTGCAGTTCTCACTGTTGCTTCTTGACCCGCATACAGATTTCTCATGGGACAAGTATGATGGTCTGGTACTCCCATCGCTTTAAGAACTTGCCACAATTGGTTGTGATCCACACAATCAAAGACTTTAGCATAGTCAATGAAGCAGAAGTAGTTGTTTTTCTCAAACACCCTTGTTTTCTCCATGATCCAGTGTATGCTGGCAATTTGATCTCTTGTTCCTCTGCCTCTTTGAAATTCTGCCTGTACTCCTGGTGGTTCTCGGTCCACATACTGCTGGAGCCTAGCTTGTAGGATTTTGAGCATCACTTTGCTAGCATGTGAAATGAGTGCAATGGTGCGGTAGTTTGAACTTTCTTTGGCATTGCCCTTCTTTGGGATGGGAATGTAAACTGACCTTTTCCACTCCTGTGGCCACTGTTGAATTTTCCAAGTTTGCGGGCATATTGAGTGTAACACTTTTACTGCATCTTCTTTTAAGATTTTGAATAGCTCAGCTGGAATACTGTCACTTCCACTAGCTTTGTTGTTGCACAGACTTCCTAAAACCCATTTGATTTCACATACTGATAAATTTACTTGAGATAATAAATGGAAAAGAAGGTTTGATAGGTAAAAACAAATTTGAAAATATTTGGAGACATTTTATTGAATATGTTTTAATAAAAGGAAAGGGGTCAGGGTTGAACCATCACAAGCGTCAATGCAGTTCTGGAAGGGAATCAACCTGGAAGTGGATCAACCTGATTGAATAAATGATTTAACATTAAGTGTACTGATTTGTTGGTGGAGGCAGCACTGGTATTGTTGCATTGTTTAATTATGCTTATTGATTAAAATAAATAAAATAATGATTATGTTCACTGTTATTATATTAACTGTATTGTTTTTGGTTCCACCGTCATGTTGTTCTGAAAGTTTTGGAAGCTTTCCTGGATATCGACCCTGAAGATGCTCTGAAGCATCTTTGAAGCTTTCAGGGGAGGGAGAGGCCTTTTTGTGCCTTCCTTTTTGTGCCTGGGTGCAAGATGGAGCCTACGGTGACGCCAGACTCCCCTGGTGATCTTAAGGATGGTATTTTCAGGGAGGAGACCCCAAGAGTTTTAGCATGAATACCAGTAAAGCATTATGATTTTCAAAACTGTATGGTCATGAAGGTGGGACACATCTGCAAAATTTTACAACATCCTTTCTGTTTTCAGCCCTGAATTATTCTGCTCATACGTGCATTGTTTTCTGCAAATGTACTCATTCATCTCTCATCATTGCCCCAAGCTGTGTACATGTCCCACCACCTATAAAACACTCTGTATATGCTCAGGGAGTTCATAGCCATTTCTGTCTACTGACTACCTTGCAGAGCTGTTGTTTTATTACTGTTTGAGAGGGATTCCTGGGGAGTCCTGCCAATAAACTGCTGAAAGTGAATGCAGTGTCCTCTCTGTGAGTCTGAGCATACATTATCCATTATCCTGCTTCTGTGATATTAAATTATTGACTTTAAAAGTTCATTATCATTAAGGCAGACTTGCATTGGTGCTTCTTTAGTACGAGCCTGCCTCTTTGGCTGAAAACATGCAAGGAAAGGGCACTTCTCCAATCATATGAGTTTTCTTGACTAATATTGCCTTCATGGTGATCTGCTATAAATGGGAGAATTGGAATGGGGTTGGGAGCAAAGAAATCTGTGTTATTAATACACATGTCTTTTTAATGGGGACACAGGAAATATGTGTGGGGCATGATATTCAAAGACACAGGTGGCCTCCTTAGAGAGGAGGACACATTACTTTCTGCATTGGACAGACTGCCTGAGCCAGCAGCAGCAGGAGAAGCAGCAGCACAATGAGGATCATTCTGGATGTGAGTCCCTCCCCACCTCCCTTTTATCATGGCTCATCTCATCTCCAAATCTGCTTGATCAATACAAGGTTGCTGTGCCTTTCCAGAAACAGTGACTTCTGAGGTGCGGGGGAATGCTCTTCAAGTCCACTGCAAATCGTGTCCCTTCTTCTCGTGGTTTCAGTGGAAATCTCCAGTCAATGCCATGCAGGTTTATACCAAGTTCCCCAGTTAGCAACAGCTTGTGCACCAGATGGAGCCAAGTTTCCATTTTTGAGGCTCACGAGAATGGAGATGGGACTGTTTTATAGCTTAATGCAGGGTGTTTTGGGAATCAACTGTGTGACAAGGAATTTGATGCTTGGTTTAAGTAAGAATGCAAACCATAATTCTGTTGATTAGCTTTTCCTGGGGACTCTTGGGGAATGACATCTGGAGGCAGAAAGGAGTGAAAATTTGGAAGATGCACCACTGATTTAAGATATATAGATGATGAAAGACCCCTGGGTGTCATGGACAGGATATTTGGGAGGGCTTTCATTCATAAGGTCACCACAGGTTAAAGAAGACTTGATGGCACATCACAACATCACCAACAGGCACCATCCAAAGCCAGAGTGAAAAGTCAAAGGAAAAGCAGGCCTACTGGGATTGCAGCAGAAAATCTCTTCTCTGGAAAACATTTTCTCTCCTGGATTGGAAAGAAATCTCCCTTTTCAAAGTAAAGCCTTTCAAAAGAGGAAAAGCTCAATATTGGGGTGTTGGGTAACAAGTCAAATCATACTTGTACATGGGATTTAATCAAGAGATGCTCCTTTATATTAAGTTCAGGCTTCCATATGATAATGTAGCACTTGGGAAGAAAGATGCAACCCAGCAGCCCAGAACTGGAGGCCAAGATGGAGAAAACCTGCACGGCCACCATGTACTTGCCCTTGGTGCTCAGGTAGGAGGGCACAAAAGACACCCAGACACTGCAGAAGACCAGCATGCTGAAGGTGATGAGCTTGGCCTCATTGAAGGCCCCAGGAATGGCCAATGAAGAGGAAGGAGGAGGAGAAGGAAAGTAGAAGGGCAATCAGAAGAATGTAGGAGAGATCCCGGTTATTGGCTCTGACGACCGGGGTTTCTCGGAATTTAATAAAGATTCCTTACACAAGTCCAGTGAATAAGGAGAGCATTAGGGCCATGGAAACCAGGGAGATCCCAAGAAAATCTTCATAGGACAGGAAGGAGATCCCCTTGGGAGTACATTGATTTCGGTTCTTGATTGGATGCTGATCGTCTGGACACCTGGTGCAATGGTCAGCATCTGGAAAGAGAAAAAGAATCTTGTCTCTTTCATCCTTAACAATCTCTGCTCATTCCATTTAGTGAAATATTTTGAGTAGGCAACCCTGGGAGCAGACATTGTTTCCTGCAGTTCCTGTCAGAGTTGCTGGGCTTCCTCATTCCCCTATGCCACGAACCCATATTCTGTAGTCCCTGTGTTTAGGATTCCAAGTTGGGTATGAGGAATTCATGGTCCGAACGTCTTCCGGTCTCCTTTAGAGGTTTTGCTCAGACTCCTGCCCCTGGAATATTTCCCCTTCTCATGGTCGGTTCATCATTTGAGACCTTATCAGGGGACCAGCATTGAAGGGAACTTGATTAGGGCTCACATTTCTGACTGTTCACATTTGCAGGTCTCACACTTTGGCTATCGAAATGTGTGCCATGCAGTCTCCAAGGGACATACCTGCAAAGAGGCTTTCCATTATGAACTGTGCTGTGTGGCTGAAGTGGTGTGTTCCAAGAATCACAGAATCAGACAGTCAGAGAAAAGACGTGTTAGAAGGGGCATGAGACCAACGGTTCCAATGCTCTGCCATTGCAGGATGTTGAGTTACACCATCCCATTCAAAAGACTGTGCAGATGATGTTCAGAAGCCAAAGGTGAATAAAGCTATCCCTTTTTATGCTCTTATTTACATTTTTGAATGCATACACATATTAGGAGAGGCCACTAAGCTTCTGCTAATCTCCTTCCAAAGGAGAAGCAACCTTAGCAAGGATTTGGTGTCATGCATTTCTCATGCTTAGAGAAGTGGGGTAAATGTAACTGTAAGATTCATGGAAGTCTGAATGTGCCCAGAAGTTACAGGAGGCACATTGCTTCACCCACCAATGTAGAGGTGGGTCCATGCTCCAACATTCAGTTTGTGGAACCATTTATTGATAGTGCAGGAAAGTTGGATATTCCTCCAAAGAGAAAAAACATCACGGGATAATTCTGGTGGCACCCATCCCTCTCCCCACCCAACTCCATTCCCCAAGTTGCAGTTTGTAAGTTGCGCTGCCAAACTAATTGTGGATACTTAAAGAGAGGGTGCAACTGTAGGTATGGCCTAGAGAAGAACTTGTAGAAATACCATTGAAAATGCGCTCTCAAAACCCACTGCAGGCTGCTACTTGGAGGGGGCTTTTGGAAGAGGGGAACCTAGTCCGCTAACCCATGTGGCTTAATATGGGGAAACAACCACCCTGAGAGCATATGACATGTTGGAAGCCTTGTTCAAACTCCTTTTGCTCGCTCTCTCACAACACCAGTGCCTGAATTTATCCTATGATGCTGATCAGTGGGGGAATCTCTCTGGCCTGCAAAAGACTGTCACTCTCCATATAGCACATTCTTAAAATATGGCATTCACTTCCAGAAAATGAAGTGAGAACCATGGATCCAATTCATAGAGAAAATTACTTCCACGGCTGTGAGCCATGATGGGGATATGTTACCTCCAGGGAAGAGGAGGTATATCTCTGTGTTTTAGTTCTTGGAGGGGAGTTTGGTGATGCTGTGCCATTTATGACATATAATGATCCCTCACACTGATAAACTCTATTGAAGCATTCCTAGATAGTGCTCCTCTCACACAGAATCTCCTCTTTCACATCCTTCACTTGTGGACTCTCAGCCCCATCACAAGCACCGGGAGCACGGCTTTGGACACAGTGACGCACCTGGCAACACCCCCGAGAGGAGTCCCATGGCACCATCCACAGGATCCCAAAGCTCTCTTGCTCCACAGAGTTCTCAACCCACAACCCAAGTTGTCCGTTTTGCAAACAGGACACCCACTTAAGGGTGTCTTCATAGCAGTGGTGGGAGTAAGGAGATGTCCCTCACAAGGATGTCCCTTAGGCTGGAGCAGGGGTCTCAAGGGGTTGAGGAGGGGCTGGGGCAAGAGGGACAGGTCACATCACAGAACTTGAGGTGCAGCAGGAGAAGGAAAGTGGTCCTGGATATTTAGATAGAACTGGCAGGTTTTAAGCAGGCAAGGGGCTGGATTGGAGCAGAGGGTGGGGAAACATCCCACTGGAAGCCAGCTGAGACAAACAATGTTCCTAAAGTACTGAGGACCAATAGCAAAGAAGGCAGCTGATACAATGGGGGGGAAAGGGATTATGGGAGGTAGAGCATGCCACAAAGCTTGGGATGTCTGCTACTGCCGGCAAGAGGATTGGAGAAAGGAGACTGGAACAGTCCTCAATACTGACTAGGATTCTCTGTGGGGTGGGTCATTCTTTAGCAAAATGTGCCAAAATGCCCACTGGTTTGGAGGATCATTGCCTCTCCCCCACCACCCCAGGACTGGATGTTCCTCCATAGTCACCCATCTTCCTGAGTGGAGATGGTCCCTTCTGGGCAGGGAATGCAGTCATAGCAGCAAACGGGCTTTCCTTTCTGAACCACCTTGAAGAATCCTGGGCGGCAGCTCTCCGCACACCTGGCATGGGGCAGGGGCTGAGCAGAAAAGGAAGGATCCCCAAGAAATGTGTTAGAGTGACGTCATTGAGGGAAAGGAGAGGCAATGCTGGTAAGGACAGGAGAGGCCGTCTAGGATGGAAGTGATCCTGCAAGTAGGGTTATGAATTTACTCCCCTTGTGCCCACTAGATTTCATATCCATGCTTGCATAGTATGCAAAAAGTGAACATGCACAAGTCACATGTGCAGAAGCATGTGGATGGCCTCTCAGTTTATCTTGGGCCTGCTTCTTCTTACTCACACAAACACTTGGTGCAAGCATATTTAGGACAGAGAGAAAGTGGGCTGGGGTCTGGGAAGCTGAGCCAGAGAAATCTAATGGATTCGCCATCCCAAATGGGATTCCTCACACACTGCGATGAGAATTCCCTCCCAAATACATGCATTTGACAGGAAACAGAATGAAGAGAAGGCATGATTTTCTTCACCTGGTTGAGCCATTTGGGCCACACGATGGCATCTTGGTCAATGGTGCATTTGTGTCCAGACAAACCCTGTCTTTCTATACTTCCAATTTTCACTTTTGCAATAGAGTTGTTGGGAAACTTAACCCAGTTCACAATATCAAAGTCAGCAGTCATGTCCCCTGTCTCATCCAAATACACCCCATCCATGGAATGATTGTGGAAATGGGGGCTTTTCAGGAAGGGGTGCAGCTGGAATGGGAGAGGAAGCACCAGCACTGAGGAAAGGTTAAGCCACAGTGGTTTCCCCAGTTTCCCCCTTTTTGCTCAGGGCTGGTTTCACACTGAAGTGTCTGAAGTGTTTTTTCAAATGCACAAGTGCCCTAATTTCATCCCAGAAAGTCCTTGTTTTGCTTAAGGAAGTTGGAAGAAGAAGCCTTCTGCTATACACATGCAAACATCTTCTGAAATGTTGGCCAAATCTTAGCCTGAGGGAAAGTGAGGCCAGCCTCTTCAGAGAACATGTCTCAGCATTCCGTGAAAAGCACCCAGTGCTCAGGCTGTACAGACTTACCTGGGAGTTCCTTCAACTGATTGCTCATAGAGGATTGCCCTACAGATTTCACAGGCGGCCAAGGGTGGGAGAGAAGCCTTCTATCTTGCCATTGGCATTAGTTTGCACAACTCAAAGCTCTATTTTCAGCACAGAATGACTGTCATCTGGATGACAGTGATCGCTTGAATGTAAAAATGTGACTCAGGAGATGTGAGAGGTTCAATTTGGATAATGAAAAGTTGCAAATATGAGCAAGTAGATCCCTCATGGACCCACCTGGACAACTAGATGGGCATCCAGCACTACATGCAAAGTCAGAAGGTATGATAACCCACAATCAAAGGCTCAATATGGGTTGAATGTTGATTGTCATTGAACTGTGGACGTTTGATGAAACAGGGATTATCAGGAGTTATTATACAGTGTGGACCCAACTGAGATCACCCAGGAAGAAATGCTATGGCTTCTTCTCCATATTTTCATATGTCACTAAGCTTATCACAACAGCACACCACAATTCAAGCATCAGCCACAAAGAACTCCTTGGCAGTGTGACATTGATCAATCCAAATTAATCAACTAGCTGGCTGGATTTGAGCAAACACCTCCATGATCTTTGTAAGCCGCCCCGAGGCTAGCTGGCAAGGGGCGGCATAGAAATTTTTCAAATAAATAAATAATAAATGATTCCTCACCCTGCTAGTGTGGTCTTCTGCAGGAAGACTTGAGCCATGTCTGAGGGACCTGCAGGTGGGTGGCATGTTCTGAATTCAGTGAATGGGAGAAAAGGACAGATCCACATAGATAATGTGGGCAATGGCTGGAATACCCTCCTGAGTATGCAACCTCCCGTCTCAGTTTCTCATGGTGTCTGCACCTGTGCAATTAAACACTTATGCCCATCAGGAAGGTCTGATATGGAAAAATGAATACCTGCCATGGCTGCAGGCCCTGCATGTCCAGCCTGTGTCCACCTGCAACCTTCATCTTCTTGAATCTGGAGGAAAGAGCCACATCCAGGCTTGGGCCACAGCCTGGATGGTGTTGCAAAAGAAGTAGCTGTCCAGAGAAAGCGTTCTCTGCACCTCGTCTCTGCTCAGGGCCTCCCATTTCCTGTTCTCGCTGTATCTTGTCCACCCTTTCATGGACACCGCATGCTTTGCATAGGAACAATCAAATGACTTCTTCACAAATTCCTTCATAGTAAAGTAAAGGAATAAGAAATACTCATGATCGGTCCTTTTATTTGTCTGCAGAATGAAGGAAAAAAACCCATGGACATGAGGGATATATAGATGTCTAAATGCAAACTCCAGGGTAAAATCCCACATTGCTGTGGTGATCCAGACCTTTCCTAGGATGGATTTCATCATTTCCAAATACTGATGCACAGTACGAATTCCAACTAGCAACCAGCTAGTCTCTGCATAATAGACGAAAACATGAATTTGTTTCAACTTCTGAAATGAAAATTGATGGAGAATTACATATTCTGATTGTATTTCTGAGAATGAGTATGAAAAAAAGACACAGATGCCATTCCTGAGGAGCTCAGGTGTCAAGGTTCTCAAGAACTTATTTCCATTATTAGTGTCTAAAGCAAAGAGCCCAACCATGGTCCATTGGAAATGTAGCAGGAGTTTGATGATCCCCATGTACTGGACCCCTTCTTTGGGGAGCATGTGGTAGAGAAATGGGGACTGGACTTGATCATTCAGGACGTGAGAAGCAAAAACATAAGTGATCTGGAGAAGAAAGGAAGAGACTGATGGATTCATTGCAGAATCACATTTCATTTCTTGGGCTCATCATCTACATGTTAACAAGTACTTATCTGTGTGGAACATTCCACTAGAAAGAGAATCCTTCCCCACATCCCTTCTTCCTTTCTGAAAAATCAAATGCTAAGTGTAAAACACTGAAAGTGGATGTCCAGAATATGTTGAATTTCAGTGCATCTTCAAAGTTTCCACACTGGAAGGAAGTTCCCAGTGATCACCCCACTTTTTCAGGAATGGGACTAGGCTGTGTTCCAATGGGCGGGCTATCAATGTTTGTTTTTTAGCTTTATATGCCATTTTTTTCTTATGAACTCGAAGTGGCTTACGTCATTCGCTTCCTGCTGCACTCAATCTTATCCCCACAGTAATCAGACTGTGAGTTATGCTGGGCTGAGAGTCTTTGAGTGACCTAAAGACGTCCAGTTGGCCCCATAGCTGAATGGGGACTAGAAACCCATAACCTGAGTTTCAGTCCCACGTGATAGCACAATGGCTACAGCACAATGGCTCCCTAAAGTTTCTGCCTTGTACCCAAGTGGTCCATAACTCTCTGTGTTCTGTGGGTAGAGAAGGCATGAAAAGCAGCCATGATGGTGCTTACATTGTTTGCCAATCAGGTCAGAATTGTTCCTTCAAAATAGACAATGTTGGCCTAATATTATAGAACGGGATGCTTGTGTGAGGGACTTCAACCCTTTGCAACCCCCCTCTTGGTATGTCGTTGCCATGTGCCTTCAAGTCATCTCTGACTTCTGGGATCCCTGTGAATCAAAGTCCATAAGATCCTTGCTCAGCATATCCAAATTCAAGATGCTAGTTTTCTTTATGCAGTCCACTCATCTCTTCTTTGACCTTCCTTTCCTTCTTCTGCCTTCGGCTGTCCCTAGCAGCTTTTGATCTGGACTGCCTATGTTCATGGCATGCAAATACCACTGAGGTTCTCTGAAAAACATATAGATTTTTCCTAGTAGAAATGCCCAGTATAGTTAGATGACACCTCAGAATGTTTTCTGCGCACCTGTCCAATTTTGAAGATGCCCAACAGATCTGAAATCTGCTTGGAGTTTTCAGAATCTGATGTTTCAAGGATGGCCACCAGTTGCTGCTGTCTTCCACACCTGTAGAACATGGGCCTGACTGGTCGAAAGCTGGTCTATGGCTGCATCAGAAGTCAGTCTAGCATTTTCATAGCTGTCATAGATGTCATAGACCAGGGTGATGTTGGGCAAGAGCCTGGGATTCTGGTTGATCTCCTGAATGGCAAATGAGAAGGAGAGGATATTCCAGTAATCTGGGGTTCCTAAACTGGGAAAAAAGCAAATGTGTCATGTCACTACCCCATCCACAACAAACTGAAATGTTCTTTGGCTGTTGCTTGAGCGGGGGCGGGGGTTCATACATACATATACATGTGTCAGGGGACCATGTTGCAATGGCTTTCCACATACAGACACAGATCCCACGTCACAGACAGAAGCAAAGTGGAAAGGAGGATCCCTCTGCATTGCTGACTAAGCTTTCCTTGTGCTGGCTGTTCCTGACAAATGCAGACTTTGCATGACTAAACCACCATTGTACCCAGCTGTCCAAGGGCTTTGCCCAGTCATGTGAACTAGCTCAGTAAATTACTCCTCTTGTTCATTAGAGGCTGGCTTCCTGAAACTGTAGGGAAGAAAGCTGGCATGTGCTGCAGAGATGGCGGCAGCAATGACATAGTCCCCTGGCAAGTAGTGATTCAGGGGGTGAACCTCATCCCTGTGACAGTTCCAGAGGCATCCGGCCTTCTGCATCCCACAGGAGGACTCTGGCAGCAGCAGCAACAGCAGCAGCAGCTTCATTCTTGCTCAGCCAGGTGCGGCCTGCTTCTTGCTTCTCCACCGAGGAATGTTGAGAAGTGGCAGGAGCAGCCAAAGCCCCATTTCAGAGCCAGGCTTCACTGGGCCACCGACAGAGATGGAGCTCAAGTCACAGCCACACCTGAGAGGGATAAGAAGTCCCCTGTACCAAAGGCCCGTGGCCTGCTCTGAATGGGCTTGTGGCTGGCTCCTTCCCAACTCTCAGTGGAAGGAGAGGCCTTTATGCGCCTTCCCTTTTGCACCTGGATGCCAGGAAGTACCTCATGGGGCTCTGCATTCCCATGTTTACAGTGCAGAACTCAAAGATGGTATTTTTGGGGAGGGGACCCCAAGAGTTTTAGCAAGAATATCAGTAAAGAATTATGATTTCCATAATCATAAGGTCACCGAGGTGGGGCACCGCTGCAAATCCCAAACTCTTCAAGTTGTTGTATGCGCAAGTAACCAGTGGAGAAAAACATGTTTTTGAGAACTCATCAATGCTGCTCCATTGAATGAACCAGGATCCAGAGACCCCCTTGGCCATGTATTCTGTAATAGGCACTCTCCTCCCATTTCTCCCTTTGAAAACATTGTGTGTGTGTGTGTGTGTGTGTGTGTGTCTAACATTATTTTAAATTTTAAAGGAAAAAACCCTACATTCAAAATACAAATGAAAAACTAATTATTACATTACTGTGCTCCCAACCACTGGCATGAAATATATGTGTCCAAAAGCAAAGCAAAGCAAAGCAAAGCAAAGCAAAGCAAAGCAAAGCAAAGCAAAGCAAAGCTTCAGAAAATTCTTCCATTCTAAAAGTGTAATGAATCTTTTAACTGCTCCAATCCTTTCCCTTCCATTAAAACATACTCAGTGAATACACCCCAAATCTTATTGAACTTATTTTTCTTTAGGTGCCCTTTTCTCGGTATAATATCACACATTAACTTGTCTTTCATAGCTATTTTTCAGACTTCTCTCTACCTATCAGTAATCATATTTTGGTACTCATTGGTAATCATATTTTATTTTCCAGTTTTTAGTTATCATTAGTCGTGCTGCAGTTACTCAATTTCTTATTAATTCCTTGTAATTCCAACTCCATTTTTTAATTAAACATTAAAAGTAATGTAATCTCAGGTCATATGAGCATATTTAGAAATAATATTTTACTATGCTCTTTAAAAACCCTTTCCAAAATTTCATTTTATGTTCACATTCCCATCACTTATGAAAATATGTACCCACTTCAAGATCAAATTTGCAACAGAAATTGGAGTATTTATCTATACAATACCTTTATAAAATGGTATAAATTTTACTTACTATCATGTGCTTATTCTCTTGATTTCTTTTTCTATTATTGTCTCCAAATTTTGTGTAATTCCCAATTTGCCTTTTTCCTTATCCATTCTTTAGTCCAATGTTCTAGTTTTTGTCATATTAATTTATCAGGTTGTAATATATCCAGTATATGTCTCAATTGATTAGCTATTTAGTATAACTTTATTTATTTATTTATTTATCATTATTTATTAAAGGGATGCAGGTGGCATAGTGGTTTAAACTGCTGAGCTGCTGGACTGGTTGATTGAAAGGTTTCTGGTTCGAATCTGCACAACGGGGTGAGTTCCCGTTGCTCTGTCCCAGCTCCTGCCAACATTGCAGTTTTAAAGCATGCAAATGGAAGTAGATAAAAAGGTACCACTTTGGTGGGCAGGTAACAGTGTTCCATGCACTTCAGTGTATAGTCATGCTGGCCACATGACCACAGAGACTGTCTGGGGACAAATGCTGGCTCCCTCGGCTAGGAAACGGAAATGAGCACCACCTCCTAGAGTCAGACATGACTGGACTTTAATATCAAGGGGAAACCTTTACCTTTACCTATATTCTACCAAACCAGGATAATCCTATCTTTCCAAATCTAGTCATTTCCTATTTTATCTCTCTTTTTTAACTTTTTAAAATTTTTCATTTCTAAACATTCTATATTTCTGGTACTATTAGTACCTTAATGCTTGATAACTCTTGCTATCTTTACATAGAATTTACTTCTATTTTTCCTTTCTCACTATTTAATAACATCATTTCTGATTTATCCCAATTTCATAGAATCACTTGAATCATAGAATAATAGAGTTGGAAGAGACAATGAAGGCCATTGGGTCCAACCCTCTGCTGTTGCAGGATGCCATGTTACACCATCCCACTCAGATGACTGTCCAGTCTCTTTTTGAATGTTTCTAGTGTGGGAGAGCCCATCTCCTCTCTAGGTAGTTGGTTCCACAACTCCTTTTAGAGGTTTTGCATACCCATCTTCCTCTGGAATATTCACCCTTCTCATGGCCAGTTTGTCAGTCAAGATCACATCAGGGAATGCAGGCTAAAGGGGAGTTGATCAGGGGCTCACATCACTGGCTGTGTCTCTTTTACAGGCCATGTACT
Source organism: Varanus salvator macromaculatus (assembly GCA_023646645.1). NCBI lineage: Eukaryota > Metazoa > Chordata > Lepidosauria > Squamata > Varanidae > Varanus > Varanus salvator. The sequence goes on from JAIXND010000812.1 coordinate 53,092, forward strand.
TTGCCTGTCTGTATGATGTGTGAAAGGTGAGCTCCAAGGGACATACCTGAACTGAGGCTTCCCACTGGGCACCCTGCTATATGGCTGAAGTGTTATGTTCAGAGAATCACAGGAGAGTTGACAGGGCCCAGAGGGCCATGGGGTCCACGTCCTTGATTTTGCAGTATACGGAGTTATGCCATCGCACTCAGCTGATTCTGCAGATGCTCTCCAGACATGTTGTTCCCAACCAAGGTGGCAGATGCAACAGACAAAGCAATGGAGCTGAGCGAGACTGCATTCCATATAAACCCCAGTGTTGCAAGAAGCCATGTGAAATGAACGATTTATTGTACAACAAAAATGAAGGAATACTAGGTGAGGGCAAAGAGGGACTATTCCCTGCTGCTTTGTACAGCAATGGTGGCTCTGAATGGTGGACAATTCATGATGGGGGGAGGGATGTGCTTCATCAAACAGGTAGAGCAAAAGCATGGATTTTATTCTGAAGTTTGAAGCATGGGCACATTGAAACATGGATTAAGACATTTCTTCTTATGTTCTCATTTGGACTGGGATAGACATTCATATATTAGAAATGACCACTCAGCTTCTGCTAATCTCCTTTGCATGAAAAGAACCTCAGCAAGAAGTGATGCATTTCTCTTTCTCCAGACAAACCTTGCAGAATTCTATGACAAGGTTTTGAGGTGGCTGGAGGGAGGGGATGCAGTGGATGAGGTTTGCCTGTATTTCAGCAAGGCCTTTGACAAAATGCCACATGATATCTCGGTTGAGAAACTGAGGAGTTTTGAGGTAGAGTAATGCTCTGTCTGATGGATTAAAGCATGGTTGACTGACCCAAAGCAGAGGGTAACCATTAGTGGGTAATCATCAGGATGGTGGCCAGTGGCAAGCAGGGTTTCCCAGGGCTCTGTCCTGGGGCCGATCCTGTTTAATGTTTTCATCAACGACATGGAAGAAGGGGTGAACAGTCTGATGATCAAATTTTCAGATGATACTAAAACTGGAGCAGTGGCCACAACTGAGGAGCAGGTACTCCAGATCCAAAAGGATCTGGACATACTATGGAAGAGGGCAGGAGACAACAGGATGGCGTTCGATGTGGATAAGTGCAAGGTCTTGCACTTGGGGCATAGGAATAGCTGTCATAAGTACAGGTTAGGGGACAAGTGGCTGGAGAGCAGCACTTGTGAAAGGGTACTGGTTGACTGCAGGCTAAACATGAGTCAGCAGTGTGATGCGGTGGTCAAGAGGGTGAACACCGCCCTTGGTTGCATAGCCAGAAGCGTGGCTTCTAGATCGAGAGAGGTATTACTACCACTCTATACGACTCTGGTGCAACCACAGCTGGACTTGTGTTCAGTTCTGGACACCTTGTTACAGGAAGGATATAGCCAGGTTGGAGTCAGTGCAGCATAGGGCCACAAAGATGGTGGCCGGTTTGCAGGGGATGCTGTATGAGGTGAGACAGAGGGAAATGGGTCTTTTCAGCCTGGAGAAGAGAAAACTCTGAGTGGATCTGTTGGTGATATAAAGATACATGAAGGGGTGTTACATGGAGGTGGGGAGTGAACTGTTTTCCCCTGCAGAGGAAGGCAGGATGCGCTCCAATGGAGCAAATCTCAGGGAATCAAGGTTCAATTTGGATGCCAGGAAGTACTTCCTGACAGAATCCTGAGGGTATGGAATGGGCTTCCATGGGAGGTGTGGATGCCCCATTGGTGAATGTGTTCAAGGATCAGCTAGACGTGCACATGGTAGGTGTGCCGTGAGCGGGGCTGGCTAGAGCCGGGGGTCAGATCAGATGGCCCGGGAGGTCCCTCTGAATCACTCTATTTCTATGTTTCTATGTTTCTAAGTCCAGTAAACCTAAGAATAGGAAGCATGGGGGGAGAATGTGCTCAGAACTAACAGATTGCACTTTGCCTAACCTACCAGCGTAGAGGAAACATCCATCCTCAACATTCATCTTGGAGAAACCATTTATGGACAGTGCAAGTAAGTCAGAAATTCCTTCAAAAGAGCAGAAATCACAGGTGACACATGCTCCTCTCTGCACCCACTTCCATTTTCCATGTTGCTATTTGTGAGCCAACTGCAAGAAATGGTCCAATTGAAAATATGACCTAGGGAAGAACTTTGCAGAATATGATTGAGAACATGCTATATACCAACCCATTGCAGGCTGCTATGTGGAGTGGGATTTTGGAAGGGGGGAACCCAGTTAACTTCCCTATGTGGTTTGATTTGGGGAAACATCCACTCTGACAACACATGGCTTGTTCAAAGCCTTGTTCGACCTCCTTTTGCTCTCTCTCTCTCACACACAACACCTTGTGCCTGAGGTCATCCTTTGCTGCTGATTGGTGGGGGATTCTCTCTGGCCCAATAAAGATAGTCACTCTGATTACAATAGCTCCTTAAACTATGGCATCCACTTCCACAAAAAGATGGAGTAACCATGGATCTAGGAGGCCTGGAATAGTTGCCAGACCAACTTATGGTGACGGTGGCTTCTTAGGGCTGTGAGTCCCAATGGGGATATATTACCTCCAGAGCAGAGGAGATAGGCCTGTGTGCTGCAGTTGCTTGGAAGACTGGTGTAGTGGAGCTGTGGCAATTGTGACATAGAACAACCCCTTCAACTTTTAGAATCTTCTGAAGACAAGCATTCCAAGCTAGGTTCTCCCCCCGCAGTGACGCCTCCCCTTTCACAGCCTTCTGCTCTGAACCCTCAGCCAACACCTCTTATGCCAGATGCAATCAGGCAAGGAGAGGAACTGGAGCAGGGGGTGGAGAAATATCTCACCAGGAGCCAGCTAAGGCAAACAAGATTCCTAATGTGTAGTGAATCAATAGCAAACAGTGCAGGTGATGCATTGCTGGGCCAAGGGATTATGGGAGGCCGAGCATGCCAGAGAGGAGCTTGGGATGTGTACTGTTGCCAGCAGGAGGACTGGAGAATGGGAACTGCAACAGTTTTCCACAATGAGCAGGGTTCTCAGCAAGGTTCTCTGCATTTCTCAGCAAGATATTCCAGACTGCACACTGCTTTGGAGGATCGCTCCTTCCTCCTCAGGGGCTGGGAGTTCTTCCTTAGTGACTCACCTTCTTGAGTGGAGATGGCCCCTTCTGGGCAGAGAGCACAGTCATAGCAGCAAATGGGCTTTCCTTCCTGAACCACCTTGAAGAATCCTGGGCGGCAGCTCTCCACACACCTGGCCTTGGGCAGGGGCTGAGCAGAAAAGTAAGGACCACCAAGAAAATGTGTTAGAACTATATGACGTGGGGAATGGAGAGGCAGATTTGGAAAAAAAACGAAGAAGGAGAAGCATTCTGCTAGAACTGAAGCAGATACTACAGGTAGGATTGTGAGGACTGGCCTGGAAGCTCATCTTGTGTTCAGTACACTTTTTTCCCATGTATGGAAAGTATGAAGAAACATGAACATGTAGAAATCACATGTCCCTGTGTTACCTAGGTCAAGTTCAGGCTTTGGGACATATTCTCATTCTGCCCAATGTTTGCACTACCAGCTAAGTTTGCTCAGTCAGTTAAGAAGCTCAGCAAGAGTGGTACTTCCTGATGGAGAAACTCTCCCTTCCAAATTCAGGTTGCTTTGTAGAAGGCTGGCATCTGGGATCATCAAGGTGCCTTTCTCTGAAGTCCTTTCTGTGTCATGTGCAGGGTCACCTTGATAGCACAGCTGGGGATTTTCAAGTGTGGATGAGATGGTGGTGCAAGGAGGTCACTCCTGATTTTTGTTTTAGAGAATTAGAAGTGTCCCTAATGCAACTTCATGGCTGCTCCATGTGGATCGAGGCCAGGCAGGTACCAAGCTGGAGAAAACAGGACTGTCAGAAGTCACAGATGTGGCTCCATCTTCTGCCCTGAGCCGTCTACAGCTGTTGAGCAAAACCATGTAAGGCAGGTCATACAAAATCCACCAAACAATGCATAGGATGTTACCTGTGCTAGGAAATACCAGACAGCACATTGAGGGGGAAAGTTTCTCCTGACAGGCTTGGCTAAATGCTTGTGTTTCCACACAGGGAAAGAGGAGTCTGACTCGAATTGTAAGTACCAAATGGGGAGGATCAAGAAAATATTTCAGAGGTAGCTTAAGAGATTTGAATGGTTTTGTAAAGTTTATTATACAGCAGAATGATCATCTACTTGGAAGACTTTACAAATCTTTGGAACTCCCTCCAGAGGGAAATTTGCCTGGCGCCATCGTTATTTTCCTTTCGGCACCAGGTGAAGACATATCTCTTTAGGACATTTTTTAACATTTAGCCTGAATGCTGTGGCCCTTTTTAATTGCTGTTATAGATGCATTAATACATTGTGTTTTAATTAGTTTTGATGTGTTTTACTGCATTGTTTATGCATTGTAAACTGCCAAGGAAGGCCTTGGCAATTATAGGTGTTCTATAATTACATGTAGGACTGCAGGTGGCGCAGTGGTTTAAACTACTGTGCTGCTGGGCTGGTTGATCGAAAGGTTGCCGGTTCAAATCTGCACACGGGGTGAGCTCCCGTGCTCTGTCCCAGCTCCTGCCAACCTTGCAGTTCGAAAGCATGCAAATGCAAGTAGATAGAAAGGTACCACTTTGGTGGGCAGGTAACAGCGTTCCGTGCACTTCGGTGTTTAGTCATGCTGGCCACATGACCACGGAGACTGTCTGTGGACAAACGCTGGCTCCCTCAGCCAGGAAACGGAGATGAGCACCGCCCCCTAGAGTCAGGCATGACTGGATGTAACATCAAGGGGAAACCTTTACCTTTTTACCTTTTATAATTACATGTAAATAAATAAATGTTCAAAGATAGGCTGGACATGCACATGGTGGGCATATTTTTAGCGGATCTGGCTGGAGCCAGGAGACCCCTTCTGACTTGCGCTGTTTCTATGTTTCTAAATAAATAAATAGTTATTACAGCATGATACCAAGAGCCATCAAGATAAGAATTGTATGATAATTTGGAAGCAAAATCTTGGAGAAGAAATATCACCTATCCAGTGGGAAGCTTGTTGGAAGAAAGATTAAATTCCCTGCTAGTCACACATTTAGAGGAAACTGGTATAAGATGTTGCATCCGGGGTACATTACTTCAAAAGATATTGAAAAAAATAGATAAGAATTACAATGGAAAATGCAGGAAATGTAATAGGGTGGATGGGACTTTTTATCATATTGTTGTGGTCCTGTGAAATAACAAAAAGATTTTGGAAACAGATACATGAGGAAATGCAGAAAATTTTTAAAATTAAGTTTCCTATGAGTCCCAAAAATAAGCTACTGAATATAGTGGTGTTGGGAAAATTTGGGTGAATCCTGTCTGAAAAGCATTACTTCTGTGTCCCTTTGCATTGTGGGATCAAATCCTGTCTTCCTTCTCAAAACCAAGCTGTCACTGTTTAAAATGGCATTCCCCCACTCCCTTTCTCTCACCTTTAGCTCTGGGCTACAGAAGACAGAGCCATTTAGTCCAAATATACATTGTAAATAATCACTGTTGTAATTCAGTTTACATGGAAGTATCTTCTTAGCCCAGAGGGTTGCGTGTGCCCTGGTCACTCAGAATGTTTAGAATCTAGATAAGAGTTTGAGTTCATGCATAGTTTCAGTGGCTTGAATTTACATGTTTAAGCAGACCTGGAGGTGGGTTCATGCTTCTGGACTGAGATGTCAATACAAGCAATTAGAAATATTGTGATCTTATTGTTACTGAGTGATTGACTGACATTTCTTTATTTGTTCTGTATGTGATGACCTCAGAATCTTATTGTAATCTTTACATTCTGTCCAATTGCCCTGTACCTGTATGTGACTGGGAGTGTATAAAAAGTCTCTAGTTCTGTTGAAGCTTTGCAGTGAGTTTATCTCTGCTTGCCCGGTAAGGCCTTATCGTGAGACAACCGTGGGGCCTGGGATAGACAATAAAGACACGGAGGTTCATAACGACTGATCTTTCCTACGACCCCGATTTTTATTTCCCTTCTCAAATTGAGATTCCAGGATTCTGACAGTAGCAGAGATCTTTTCAAAGAAAATGTCAAAATTATTTAAGTATATGTCAACTGCAGCAAAAATCACAAGTGCTTCTGAATGGAAATCATCGGAGCCCCCAACAATTGAAGAATGGAAAAACAGACAATCTGAATATGTAGTGATGGCAAAGTTAACTAACTTCTGCCTCTTGCGTTACACATGGTAAGGTGCTAACAGAGAAGGAGGGGGATCCCAGGGCTACTGCCTGTCTGTTGGTTGCCCCATGCAGTGGACTCTCAACCCCCGACCCTTGCAGAGGCACGAGGACTGCAAGAAGTCGATGACCCAGCCTGGATTGCCAGGGCTGTGATCAGAGCTGGGTCCCTTCTTCTCTTTCCCTGTACTTGCTCCTGTGGGAAGAGGAAGGTTTCTTTGTTCTTCAAATGTATGCTAACTGCCGGATGAGCACTTGATTGCTCTTGATGAGCTGAGCTCTCTGCTGCCTACAAGGTCATCCTGCCTGACTTCCAGCGGGGGAAACTTCACTCCTTGACTGTGTTTACTGGCTATGCAACGTAAGTTAATTCAATGGAGTTCCTCCTTGCCAGTGTTTGTTTGTTTGTTTACAGCATTTCTACCCCATCCTTAACAGCTTCTCAGGATGGCTTGCAACATAACAGTGTTGGGGAATTCAGAATAAATCCTGGTAGAATAAAGCATTCTTATATGTGCCTTTGTGTTATAAAATCAAACCTGCACCCCTTTCTCAGAATGTAGCAGAATTCCAAGCCAGGTTACTGTTTAGTGTTGCTGTTACTTTAAGAAGTTGGGATTCCTACCTCCCCTGAGAAGCTGCCATAGGCTAACACTATCATGGGGAAATACCAGTCTTCCAATCAGCTGCAGGGAACTGATTCAAAGGTATCCATTTGTTTCTGAATGAACCCATGTAAACCTGTCGTGTATCCAGTTAAACAGAGGCAAGCACCAGGAGTAGGCATCCATAGAGGAGCTCAGAAAGTGAATACTAAGTAGCCAGCATAGTCCACTAGACCCAGTGTAGTTTTCAAAAGAGTTTTCCTGAATGGTTCCTCAATTAGATACATTTGCGTGTTTAAACAGACACAGAAGATGATCCAAACTGCAAGGATTTTACTGAATTGACACATCAATAAAGCTCAATCAATAAATTTCCATCTCATTGTTCCTTGTATTTCTGATCGATTTAGAGTATTGTTTCATGTATGAAGAAATCATGGTTGAAGCCTCATCAGGGATGGTGTTCAAGGGTAGGCTGGACATGCACATGGTAGGCATGCCATGAGTGGAACTGGCCAGAGCTGGGGGTCAGACTAGATGATTTGGAGACCCCTTCTGACTCACTCTGTTTCTATGTTTCTAAGATGTCATTGTGCTGTCATTATCTTGAAACCAAATACTCTCTTTCTGACCAGCAGGTTATTCAACTCTGTACATGGTCTGGGACCTTGTAGATGCTTTGTACCTCTACTTGGGGGCTCTCTGCCATTAGTGACTGCAGGAAATGGGTTAGTCTCACAAATGAAATTGCTGAAGTTCAAGAAGATGTAGGTCTTCCCTGCGACTCCATGTGTTCTTTCAACCAATAGAAATCCCGGGACTCTGTCAGCAGGAATGTTTCCCTTCTCTGCTGCTGGCTGCACCTCCTCACATTTGTGACTTCTCTATATTCCTGGATTATATTCACACTCATGGAAAGGAACAAGGCCTGGATAAATTCCATCATTGTTCTTTGCTCCCCATCAGAAAATATGGTTCTTATCCAGATGGTGGTGAGGATGAATTTCTCTCACACTGAGAAGATGTCACCTCATGAGATACTCTTTTAATTTAGATCAGGCCTCTGGAGAATAAGGTAGCACTTGAGGGTGAAGGATCAGCTCAGTAACCCTGCACTGGAGGTCAAGGTGGAGAAGACCTGCATGGCCACCATGCGCTTCCCTTTGGTGCTTGTGGAGGTGAGCATGATGTACACTCAAATGCTGCAGAAGACCAGCATGCTGAAGGCAATCAGCTTGGCTTCATGGAAGACATGAAGAAGCTTTCTGGCTAAGAAAGCCCCATTGAAGCAGATGGCAGCCTGGAAGGCCTAGGCTTGTGCAAAAAATGGTGACAGAGCCTTCTTTGCACTGCAAGATGATTTCTCCTGCCTGGGAGCACATTGGAAAGTCTCCAAATTAGGATGAGATGTACAGCCAACTCATGTGAATGGCAACGTACACACTGAGAAAAGAAATGGCAGTGAAATTTGCAAAGCACCTCCCTATCCATGTCTCCCTAGCCAGAAGGAAAGGAGCAGGGAGACTAGGGAAATGGAGGAAAGACTCCAGCAATTGGATTTACCTGTTGGAGATTCTTGGCATTTAATGAAGATCCCTAAAGATAGAACCTGGAGAGGAACGGTGCCAAAGAACACTGGCCCACTTCTCCCTCTTGAACTGGCATTACTTAAGGTCATGACAGAGCCCTGGGGGACCCTGCTTGTCACTGGCCACCATCCCAATGATTCCCCACTAATGGGAATCCTCTGCTTTCAGTCAACCATGCCCTAATACATTGGACAGTGCTTTGGTGTATCCCAAAACTATTCCGTTTCTTCACCAGGATATCATGGGGCACTTTGTCAAAGGCCTTGCTGAAATCCATGTATATCACATCCACTGCATCCCCTTCATCCAGCCACCTTGAAATCTTGTCATAGAATTCCACAAGTTTTGTCTGGCAGGACCAGTTTTTGTGGATGCCATGTTGTGTCGCTGCCAGCCTCCCTTCCCTATATAGCATCACTAGATCTCTCTCTATTATGAACCTTTCCATTGATTTTCCTGCAAAGGATGTAAGGCTAACTGGTCTTTAATTCCCCATGTACCTTCTATTGCCCTTTTTGAAAATTGGGACCACTGATGCCACCCTCCAGTCCTCTGGAACTTCACCTTTTCTCCATGAGGCCTCAAAAATGGAGGCCAGTGGGCGTGAGAGAACCCCTGCCAACTCTCTAAGTACTCTCAGGTGTAACCTGTCAGGGTCTGATGCTTTTCTAATGTCCAATGCCCTGAGGAGCCCCTTGACTTCAAGGGGTGATGACTCTAATCTGTGCCCCTAAGTCCCCGGCCTCATCTAATCTCCCATGCAGATCTCCCCCATCCTGCTTTGGAGAGAACACAGAGGCAAAATAGTCACTGGATCTCCTTCCTCCTTATTTAGCAATCCCACTACTTGTCTCCCCTTCCTCTTCCTACTTACATGCTGAAAAGATGAAATTTCCTTCTAGTCTACTGGCACAGAATGCTCATGAGATGCTGATGAAAATGGAGAGAGTGCTCATGGGAATGGATAGGTTATGGAGGTCAACTGTGTGGCAGTGAATTGACTGCTGGGTTTAATTAAAAATGCAGCCCGTGATGCTGTTGAATGGATTTGCTTGGAGATCCCTGGGGATTGGCATGTGGGCACAGGAATTCATATCACAAGGGAAGTTTTGGCTTGAGAGGCAGGTCAGGAATGCAAGGATTCTGTATTTAATCATTCAAGAAGCCACAGTACTGCCACCTCCATTTTCCCACAAAAAGCAGTTCCAAAATGACTCAGAATGGAAAGTTTTCAAGACAGCTACTAACTAGGAAAAGATAGAAGCACTAGAGATCACATTGCAAATGTGTGTTGGCTACTGGGGCTCACCAAAGAATTTCAGAAGAGCATCAGTCAATGCTTTAAAGACCACAGGGAAGCGTGTTGCAGTGTGGATGGTCCAGGAAGATAAGGGTATGACTCAGCAGTTGATTGTCTCTGTGCCGAACTGGTACTGTGGGCTGTGATGACAGAACATGGAGAAATAAAATGGTTTGTCATAGGAGAAGGGGTCACACAAGGATGTCTTTGATCACAAGGAAAGCTGGATTCGGATGAGAGGAAGGGGTGAAAAGTGGACGGAAGATCCACCACTAATTTAAGATACGCAGATGATTAACAGACTACTGGATGTCATGGAAAGGAAATTTTGGAGGACTTTCAATCAAAGGCTTGGAAAGGTTAAAGAAGACTGTATGGCATAGCACACCAACAGTAACAAACATCATGCAAAGCTGGAACACAACATGAAAGAGAAAACAGGGCTAGTGAAATTGAAGCAGCAAATGCCTTCTCTGGAACAGGTCTTCTCTCCTGGATTGGAATACAGCCTTGTTTTCCAAAGGCCAGAGTATTGGAAGAGGAAGCGCTCAATATTGGGGTGTTTGCTATCAAGTCAAATCATACCTGAACATGGGATTTCATCAATAGATGTCCCTTTGTATTCAGTTCAGGCTTCCATGTGATAAGGTAGCACTTGGGGAGAAAGATGCAGCCCAGCAGCCCAGAACTTGAGGCCTGAATGGAGAAGACCTGCACAGCCACCATGTACTTCCCTTTGGTGCTCAGGTAGGTGGGCACAAAAGACACCCAGACGCTGCAGAAGACCAACATGCTGAAGGTTATTAGCTTGGCCTCATTGAAGGCCCCAGGCAGCTTCCTAGCGAGGAAAGCCACCATGAAGCAGGTGGCAGCCAGGAAGCCCATGTAGCCAAGGACAGTGTAGAACATGGCCACAGACCCCTCATTGCACTGCAGGATGATGTGTCCAGGCTGGGAGTGCATGTCCGAGTCAGGGAAGGGAGGAGAGGTTCCCAGCCAGATGAAGCAGATGACCCCTTGGATGTTGGAAAAGAAAAGGACAATGGAGTTGACCAAAGTTTTCCCCAACCAGTTTCTTGCCCTGTTGCCTGGCTTGGTGGCCAAGAAGGCCAAGACTACTGTGATTGTTTTGGCTAGGAGAGAAGCGACGGCAACAGAGAAGATGATGCTGAAGGCTGTTTGTCGCAGGAGGCAGGTGACCTTGCTGGGCTGGCCGATGAAGAGGAAGGAGGAGGTGAAGGAAAGCAGGAGGGCAACGAGAAGAATGTAGGAGAGGTCACGGTTGTTGGCTTTGACCACTGGGGTGTCTCGGAATTTAATGAAGATTCCTAGCACAAGTACTGTTAATAGGGATAGCATGAGGGCCATGGAAGCCAGGGAGATCCCAAGAGCTCCTTCGTAGGACAGGAAGGTGATCACCTTAAGGGTACATTGAGTTCGGTTCTTGTTTGGATAATGATCGTCTGGGCACATGGCGCAATGATCAGCATCTGGAAAGAGAAAAAGAAATGTGTCCCTTTCATCCTTAGGAATCTCTGTTCTTTATTTTTAGTCAAAGATTTTGAGAAGGTAACCCAGAGAGATGACACTGCTTTCGTGCAGGCTCAGGCTGAGTTTCTGGGATTCCTCATTCACTCATGCCAACAACCCAGATTCACTAGTTCCTGTGTATAAAATCCAAAGTTGGGTATGGAAAATCCATGGCCCAAAGCCTTCCTAGACTCCTTAAAAGGTCTGGTTTACTCGCCTTCCTCTGGAATATTCCCCCTTCTCGTAGCCAATTTCATTTACAGCACATCTGGGGATGCAGGCTGAAGCACTCTCACTTCTCTGGCTGTGTCTCTTTTTCAGACCTTGTATTCTGCCCATCTGCATGATGTCTGAGAGGTGAGCTCCAAGGGACATCCCTGAACAGAGGCTTCCCTTTGGGCACCCTGCCATATGGCTGAAGTGTTATGTTCAAAGAATCACAGGAGAGTTGTCAGGGCCCAGATGACCATCGGTTCCATGACCTTGAATTTGCGGCAAATGAAGTTAGACCATCCCTTTGTGACATATGGCAATGATGACATATAATGATCCCTTCAACTCTTAGGATCACAATGCCTTCCCATTCACAGCATTCTGCTCCGCGCCCTCAGCAAGCACCTCACTTGCCAGGAGCATGTTTGTCGACACTACATTCCACCCAGAAACATCCATGAGAAGATCCCAATGGTGGCATCCAGAGGTTGCCCAATCCTCACTTGCTCAACAGAGTTCGCCGCCCACAATGCAAGGCATTGTCCCTTGGGGGAACTGGAGAGACAGTTGTGGGTGGCTGTGTAGCACAAGTGGATGGATTAAGGAGACACCCCTCTCAAGAGGTCTCAAGGGGTTGAGGAGGTCACAGCAGGAGCAAGAAAAGTGTCCTGGACTTATAGAACGAACAGGCAGGTTTAAATCAGGCAAGGTGGGGAACTGGAGCAGGGGGTGGGGAAATATCCCACCAGGAGTCAGCTAAGGCAAACAAGACTCCTAATGTGCATTGAACTAGGAGGAAACAAGGCTACTGTCAAGGGACCATGGGAGGCCCAGCATGCCACAGAGGAGATGGGATGTGTGCTGTTGCCAGCAGGAGGACTGGAGAACAGGAACGGCAGCAGTTTTCTACAATGAGCAGGGTTCTCTGCAAGCTGCTTCATTCCTTAGCAAGATGTGCCAGACTGGCCAGTGCTTTGGAGGATTGCTCCGTCTTCCCCAGGGGCTGGGATTTCCTACGTACTCACTCACCTTTCTGAGTGGAGATGGTCCCTTCTGGGCAGGGAGCACAGTCATAGCAGCAAGCAGGCTTTCCTTCCTGAACCACCCTGAAGAATCCTGGGCGGCAGCTCTCCACACACCTGCCCTTGGGAAGGGTCTGAGCACAAAAGCAAGGACAACCAGGAAGATGCGTTAGAGCTATTTCACTTGGGGAATGGAGAGGCAGGTTTAGAATGGACAGACTTCTAGTAATCAAACTGATCCAGCAAGTAAGTTGTGAAGATTGCGCCTCACGAGGATGGGGAAAAGGTCCTTTGTAGACGTTCTAGCGAGCTTCTTCTGGAAGACTTTAAACTGAGCTGGGGGGGGGGGCGGGGGTTCAGGCCTCCCAGAGAAGGTGGGAGAAACATCCTTGACATGGTCTTGACCAATGGAGAGGAGCTGAGAGATGAAGTACAGATTAGGGGAGCTCTGGATGTGAGTGATCACTCCATCCTTTGCTATGAGATCAAGGGAATGGGGATGTGCAGCAGGTTGAGCAATAGAAGCTGGGACTTCAAGAGGGCCAGCTTTGGCCAACTGAAGGTCAGACTAGGGAAAGTCTCTTGTGATAGGTTACTGGAAGGCAAGCGAGTTGAAGAGGGGTGGATGGTACTCAAAAGGGAGGTTTTGGAGGTGCAAGCCTTGCTACCTTTCATTAGTAAGCGGGAAGATGAAGGAGAGCACCATGGATGCGAAAGAAGGTGGTTAGAGGGATTGGATGAAAGAGGAACCTTCGTAGGAAATGAGTACTGGGGCAAACACACAAAATGTATACTGGGAGGAGGAGGCCTGTTGAAGAAGGACTCTGCACAAGGCTAAGGCTGATTATGAGCTGAGAGCTCCTAAGAATATCAAGAGCAATAAAATGGCTTCTTTCAGCTGGAAGAGGAAGGGGAGACAAGTAGTGGGATCACTAAATAAGGAGGAAGGAGATCCCATGACTGATATGAGGGAACAGACACAGATGCTAAATTACTATTTTGCCTCTGTGTACTCTCCAAAGCAGAACGGGGGATATCTGCAAAGGAGATTAGATGAGGCTGGGTACTTAGGGGCACAGATTAAAGTCACTCCCCTTGAAGTCGAGGGGCTCCACAGGGTACTGGATATTACAAAGACACCAGGCTCCGATGAATTACACCAAGAGTACTTAGAGAGTTGGCAGGGGTTCTCTCACGCCTGCTGCCCTCTATTTTTGAGGCCTTGTGGAGAATGGGTGAAGTTCCAGAGGACTGGAGGGTGGCATCAGTGGTCAGTGGTCCCAATTTTCAAAAAGGGCAATAGAAGGGACATGGGGAAGTACAAACCAGTTAGCCTTACGTCCATTGCAGGAAAAACAATGGAACGGCTCATAATAGAGAGATCTAGTGATTCTAGTTAGGGAAGGGAGGTGGGCAGTCACACAACACGGGTTCAGCAAGAACAGGTCCTGCCAGACAAACCTTGTGGAATTCTATGACAAGGTTTCAAGATGGCTAGATGGAGGGGATGCAGTGGATGGGGTTTACGTGGTTTTCAGCAAGGCCTTTGAAAAAGTTCCCCATGCTTTCCTGGTTGAGAAACTGAGGAGTTTTGGGATACACCAAAGCACTGTCCAATCGATTAGGGCATGGTTGACTGACGGGAAGCATAATGTAACCATTAGTGGGGAATCATCGGAATGGTGGCCAGTGACAAGCAGAGTCCCCCAGGTCTCTGTCCTGGGACCAATCCTGTTTAATCTTTCCATTAATGACTTGGAAGAAGGGATGAACAGTCTGCTGATCAAATTCACAGATGACACTAAAACTGGAGCAGTGGCCATAACTGAGGAGCAGGTACTCCAGATCCAAAAGGATCTGGACAGACTATGGAAGCCGGCAGGAGACAACAGGATGGCGTTCAATGTGGATAAGTGGTAGGGCTTGCACTTGGGGCATGGAATATGTGTCATAAGTACAGATTAGGTGACAAGTGGCTGGATAGCAGCATTTGTGAAAGGGATCTCAGGTGCTGGTTGACTGCAGGCTACACATGAGTCAGCAGTGTGATGTGGTGGTCAAGAGGGTGAATGCCATGCTTGGTTTCATAGCCGGAAGTGTGGCTTCTAGATAGAGAGAGGTATTACTATCACTCTATACGACTCTGGTGCACCCGCAACTGGAGTATTGTTCTCAGTTTTGAGCCCCAGTTTACAGAAAAGATATAGCCAGTTTAGAGTCAGCGCATTTTAGGGCCACAAGGTTGGTGGCCAAATTGCAGGGGATGCAGTATGAGGAGAGGCTGAGGGAACTGGGTCTCTTCAGCCTCAGAAGAGGAGACTCAGAGGGGATCTGTTGGCAACATACAGGTATGTGATGGGATGTCATATGTAGATGGGTAGAGACCTATTCTCCCCTGCAGAGGAAGGCAGGACACACTCCAATGGAGCAAAGCTCAGGGAACCAAGGTTCCATTAAGATGCCAGGAAGCACAACCTGACAGTTAGGACCCCAAGGCTATGAAATGGGCTTCCATGGGAGGTGGTTGAGGCCCCATCAGTGAGCTTGTTCAAAGATAGGCTGGACATGAACATGGTGGGTATGTTGTGAGCGGAGCCGGCTGCAGCCAGAAGTCAGACTATATGGCCCGGGAGTCCCCTTCTGACTTGCTCTGTTCCAATGTTTCTATGTTTCTCTGATCGGTTTGGAATCATGTCCTCTTGTGCCCACTAGAGTTTGTTCGTAGGCTTGGAAGGTATGAAAAGAGGTGAACACCAAAAGTTATGCATGCAGAAGATGTGGCTGACCAGTTGGATTCTCTTGGATGTTTTTCCTCCCAGATACCCACACAAATACTAAGTGTAAGGTTGATTAAAGGAAGAAAGAAATTGGACTGGGGTCTGAAATGCTGAGCATGAGAAACTGATGGATGTCCCTTTCCAAATAGGCTTCTATACACACCACAGTGTATAAATAAATCAAAACCCATGTCAACAAGAGCAGTGAATATCCATTCCCAAACACATGCATTTGATGGAATATGGAGTGGGAGGAAGGCATGGTTTTCTTCACCTGGTTGAGCCATGTGGGCCACATGATGGAGTCTTGGTCAATGGTGCATTTTGGTCCAGGCAGTCCCAGTTTCTCTATACTCCCAACTTTCACTCTTTCAAAAGAGTGGTTGGGAAACTGCACCCAGTTGACAATGTCCAAGTCAGCTGTCAGTTCCCCTTTCTCATCCAAATACACTCCATCCATGGAATGATTGTGAAACTGGGAGCTTCTCAGGAAGGGGTGCAGCTGGAATGAGAGAGAAAGTGCCAGCACTAAGGAAAGATGAAACCATGCTGGATTCTCATTTCCCTGTTTGCTCAAGGCTTGTTACAGATTGAAGTGCCTTGTTTATCTTTTCAAATGCACAAGCATCCTGATTTCTTCCCTGAATGCTCTTGGTCTCGTTCTGAAGCTTCTCCTCCACCTATGCAAACCTGTTCTAGAACATTGCCCCCAGAGAATGTGAGGCCAATAAAGCACAGTTTTCAGCACAGACGTTTTGACTTCTGAATACCAAGAAGAAACAAGATTTAGGCAATGGGAGTCTGTAACATCTCACTTCAGCTCTTCATGGATAATGAACTTGTGCAAATACTTTTTATGCCCATACCTGCCATGGCTGAAGGCTTTTCACATCCGGCCTGTGTCCATCCTCAATCCTCATCTTCTGGAATGTGGAGGAAAAGGCCACATCCAAGACCTGGACCACAGCCTGGATGGTGCTGTAGGAGAGGTAGCTGTCCAGAGAAAGAATTCTCTGCACGTCGTGACTGGACAGGGCCTCCCCTTTTCTGTCGTCTTTGCATCTTTCCCACCCTTTCACTGACACCACATGATTTGCATAGGAACAGTCAAATGAGTTCCTCACAAATGCCTCCATAGCATCGTAAAAGGGTGCAAAATCCTCATAGTATATCCTGTTATTTCTCTTAAGAATGAAGGAAAAGAAACCAAGCATGTTTGGGAAATCTAGATCAGTATACAAAAATTCTATGGTAAAATCCCACATTGCTGTGGTGATCCAGACTTTTCCTACGGTGTGTTTCCTCATCGTCAAAGTAACCTGTATTGTGAATATTCCAATGAACAACAAACTAGTCTCTGTACAATAAACAAAAACATGGATTTCCTCCAACTTCTCAAAAGAAATATGACGGACTTTTTCAGAAATCCACTTCATTTCGGAGAAAGAATATGAAAAGGACACACAAATGCCATTCTTGAGGAGCTCAGATGTAAAGGTTCTTATGAACGTATTTCCATTATCGGTGTCTGAAGCAAAGAGCCCAACCATGGTCCATCTGAAATGCAGGAGGAGTTTGATGATCCCCCCATACTGGACCCCTTCCTTGGGGAGCATGTGGTAGAGGAAAGGGAACTTTGTTTGATCACTCAGGACCGGAGAATTGAAAACATAAGAGACCTGCGGAAGAAAAGCAGAGACTGATGGATTGATTTCAGAATCACATTCTTTTCTTCATCTCATGAAATCACAAATCTTAACAAGCAATTACCGTATTTTTCGCTCTATAAGACGCACCTGACCATAAGACGCACCTAGTTTTTAGAGGTGGAAAACAAGAAAAAAAAATATTCTGAATCAAATGGGCACATAATCACAGGCACATTCCCCATCACTTCCCCATGGGCTGCACATCTGACAGACTTACTGCACACACATATTCGCTCTATAAGACGCACAGACATTTCCCCTTACTTTTGAGGGGGGGAAAAGTGAGTCTTATAGAGCAAAAAATACGGTATCTTTGTGAAGTATTCCACTAGGAAGAAGTAACTCCCTTCCTCCCTCCCACCATCCCTTTTTGAAATATCAAATGTTGAAATATCAAATGAAGTATAAAACACAGAAAATGGATGGCCCACATAGCTTGACCAGTGGTGTATCTCCTAAGTTTCCAGAGTGGAAGAAAGTTCCCAATGATCATCCCACTTTTCCAGCAGTAGGACTGTGCTCTGATCAAAGGGAGGGACTCACAAAGTTTGTTTTTTAGCTTTCTATGCCACTTTTTCGTTATGAAGTCAAAACAGCTCGTACATCGTTCCCCTCCTGCTGCTCTCAGTTCTATCCCCAAAAGAACAGGACTGTGAGGGAAGTTGGACTGAGTGACTCTGAATGGTCCAATCATCCAGTGAGATCTGTGACTGAGCAAGGAGTAGAGTTGGTCAGCTGGGTCCCAGTCTCATGCTCTTAACCGCTACACTGCACTGGCTTCCTAAAGTTGCTGGATTGTTTGCCTTTCCTGGTGTGTCCAAGTGGTCCTTAACCCTGAGCTCTGTGTAACTTGAAGGCTATGAGCCTGATGACATGATCTGTCAATCCTGTAAGAATTTTCCCTTCAAAAGAGACAACATGGTCCTACTGATGTAGAACAGGATACATGTGTATGGCATGACAGTAGCTTTAACCAAAAATAATGCTCTTGGTCCGCTATTATTCTGTGCCATCATGTCTTCTCTGACTTCTGGAAAGTCTTTGAATGAAAGACCTTCCAAATGTCCTGTCCATGCCAGCCTTGCACAACTCATCCGAGCTCATGGCTGTGAATTTCTGTATTGACTTCATCCATCTCTTATTTTCTTCCTCTGTCTTCAGCTTTCCTAAGCAGCTCGTGATCTGGACTGACTATGTCCATGGCATACAAAATACCCACTGTGCTTCTATGGAAAACATTTTCATTTTTTCTAACAAAAATGCCAAGTAAGGTGGATTGCAGCTGAATTTTTTCCCCACACCTGTCCAACTTTGTAGATGCCCAACTGATTTGCAATTTGATATGAGATTTCAGAGTGGATCCTTCAAGGAGAGCCAACAGTTGCTGTTGTCTGCCACACTTGTAGTTGGGAACATGCACCTGACTGGTCGAAAGGAGGTCTATGGCCGCATCAGAAGTCAGTCTAGCATTTTCATAGGTGTCATAGATGTTATAGCCCAGGGTGATGTTGGGCAAGAGCCTGGGGCTCTGGTTGATCTCCTGAATGGCAAACAAGAAGGAGAGGACCTTCCAGTAATCTGGGGTTCCTAACCTAGGAAAACAGCAGATGTGTTATGTTAGGACCCTATCTGCAACAAAATTATGTTTTCTCCACATGTTGCCTTGGGAGTTCTCATAGTTACATACATGCATATATTTTGTGACCATTATTCTATGGCTTTCTTCATCCTGACACTGAGCCCAAGGCAAAGTCAGAAGCAAAATGGCAATGGAGAGTCAGGAGATCTCTGTACTGCTGACCACATTTTCTTCATGCTGGCTAGTTTCTCAGAAATTCTGCCTTTGTGTGATTAAAGAACCCCCTACCTGGCTGTCCATGCACTTTGTCTCATTGGGTGAACCATCTCAGGGACTTACTTTTTGTGTTCATTAGAGGCCGGCTTCCTGAACGTGTGTGGAAGAAACTTGACAGGCCTTGCAAAGATGGCCGTCGCAATGATGTAGTCTCCTGGCCTGTAGTAATTCTGGGGGTGAACCTCATCCCTGTGCCAGCTCCAGGGGCATTGGGACCTCAGCATCTTACAGGAGGCCTCTAGGAGCAGCAGCAGCAGCGGCGGCATCAGCAAGAGCAGCATCATTCTGGCTTTACCAGGCATGACCTCCTTCTCCACTGAGCAATGATGGGAAGCAGCAGCAGCAAAAGCCCCCTTGCTGAGCCAGGCTTCACTCGCTGTCCAGACCCTAACCCTGCACCAAGGCCTTGCCACCTGTCCTGAAGCTTCTCCTAAGCAATGAGTGGAAGGAGAGGCATTTATGTGCCATTTGCTTTGTGCCTGGAAACAAGGCAGCACCTCCTGGGGCTCCACAATCCCATGTTTACAATGCTGAACTCAAGGATGGCATTTTCAGGGAGGGGATTCCAAGAGTGTTAGCAGGAATACCAGTAAAGCATTATGATTTCCAAAACTGTATAGTCAGGAAGGTGGGACACCTCTGTTACTTCCCAAACTCTCCGAATTGCTCTATGTCTGGGCCCAATTTAAGGTGCTGGTGGTAAATTATAAAGCCCTAAATGTCTTGGGACCAGGATACATAGAAACATAGAAACAGAGCGAGTCAGAAGGGGCCTCCCGGGCCATCTAGATACCTGAAGGAACATCTCCTTCCTTATATGCCGTCATGCCTTTTAAGATCAGCAGGGGTGGCCCTGCTCCAGGAACACTTCCTTAAGGGGTCAAGAGGGTGTCTACCCGGAGGTGGGCCTTCTCTATGGCACTGCTCTGATTGTGGAATTTTCTCTCCAGAGAGATTTGCCTGGGGCCGACTTTATCCTCTTTTCGGTGCCAGGTAAAAACCTTTTTATTTACCCAGCATTATAAGCTTTAAAGGATTTTAAATGGTTTAAATATTAACAGTCGCATTTTGTATTCTTTGTTTTTTTATGAATGTTATGTGTTCGTTGTTTTATTATTTATTATCTTTATCATTGCAAGTATTACTGTTTTTGTGAAATTATTATTATTTTTTACTGTTTTAATTACTGTAACCCGTCCTGGGACTATTTTTTGTATAGGACCGAGAAATGAAAGGAAGGAAGGAAGGAAGGAAGGAAGGAAGGAAGGAAGGAAGGAAGGAAGGAAGAGAGGTAGAAGCATACCACTGGAGAAATTTTTTTTTTGAGGATTCATGGATGCTGCTTCTTCAAATGAACCAGGGACAATACATTCCCTTGCCTGCTGTGATGTTGCATATATTGTGCCACAGATAGTTTGTTAGTAGAGGGCACTGGGATACTGTAGATTTTAGTCCATGTTGATAGCGAGGATGCGGAATAATGTTATGATGAGCTCCTGGAAGCAAATCAGGGCTCCTGGATGGAGGGTCAGTGGGGGTGGAGTGAAGGTTTCTGGTCCCTGCGGTTACCACTGACATGAAGGAATGCATTCTCTGGGCCATGGGATGAAAATTTAGCTTGCTGTGTAGGAGCCTATTGTCCAGGGTCACCAAGGTGGTTTTCTCTGGGGTACTCCTGTGGCACGTGATGGCACAACTCCACAGCACCAGAATGCAATGCATGGATGAGATGGTGGGGTAGGGAGGGGGCTTCCAATGTGTTAGGCCCTTGAGAACACTTTTGCTCTCGTGTTACTCCAAATGCTGTTGGGATTGATCTTTGGTGTTTGAATTAGGGAAACCAGGAACATTCTCATCTCCATGCTTCCCAGTTAACCTCAGCTTTCACCTGTGTTAATTTTTAGAACTGCTCTACCCATTTGGGTGGAGCAGAACCCAACCTTCTTGTTCAAGGCCAGTTTCTCCAAAACTATGGGGTGCAGGTATCTCTCAAACCCTGTGTAGCTTGACAATAGGACTGACTTCTCAGAACCCTACACTGGGTGATCCTTTATGGGAGCTGCAGTGGCTGGCTGCCATCCAGTCTTCCAGGGGGATGAGGCAGGCCTGAAAGCTGTTTCCATGCAGTTTAGCTTCCTTCCTCCTCCCCTCCTTCATGTGTTGTGTTTACCTCATACCTAGCGTACTTCTGAGTGACCTGCAGGGGAAGGCAGCTTCCACCCACTGTTGCTGCTGCTTTCCATCCAGTACTCCAGGTACATGTGACCTTTTTTGAGTATGGCGCCCGTCAACATGAGCTTACTCTCTTCTGAGAAGGGCCCCCACTAGCCATTTGGTCTGATCCCTGGCACAAGCCGGCTCCATTCATATAATACCCATGATGTGGGTGCCCAATCTTTCCTTGAATGCCGTCACTTATGGGAGCTCCACCACCAACCCTGGAAGCTCATTTCATATTCTAGGTGTCCTAAGTGTCAGGAAATAATTCCTTCTTGTTCCATTTCCAGTATGAGGGAGGGAATTTAAGGAAGATGAATAAGGGGCTTTAACATAACAGTTGTTGAGGATCAATGAAAAAAAGTGTTCTGACATATTTATGAGAATATATTTGGTGAGAGCTCTAGAGCAATAATGTCAGATTCTCATTTTTCTCTTCTCAAGGTTGAATATGCCCAGTGCTCTGAATCTCTCCACACAAGACAGTTCCTCCAAACCCTGGATCATTTTTGCTGCCCTCTTCTGAATGCTTTCTGGGCTGAGCACTGAGCTGAGCATGGGAGGAAGCTCAGGAATACTTGAAACGACAGATGCTGAGAGAGCCTTCCCAACTCTGCCCACCACAATATCTGCACAGCACATTCTCCCATCGGAACAACCTCCAATGGGGAATGTGTACGTGAGCAAGTCCCTGGTTCTTCTTGCATCACACAGTATCTGAAATGTATGAGTCCTGCAAAAAGGCTTTGACCGATTCCCTAGGCCACTGCCCCGGTCCCCTACAGTGATCTCCAAGTACAGGCTGAGCAGGGAATCTTCCTGACACAGAAAGCTCAGCAACGATCCCTAGACTATACATGGAAAGCCTTGTGGGCCAGAAGATCCCCATTGCCCATGACATTAATATTAACATGTGGATTTGGAACACACATGAATGACTGAAAATGTAGCACCTGGACATCTGAAGGATCTCCTATACACCTGCTAGTACCCTACGATCATCTGCTGAGCCCCAGAAGCCCTCTTTGAGAGAAGCTAGAAGACTGGTCACCTGGGAAAGGCACTTTGGAATGACAGCACCCCATTGTGGAATCTGCTCCCCTGAGTGGAACACCTGGTGTGATGTTTCCGCATTGTAGCACCAGGCTAAACCCTTAGATTTACCCAGTAATTTAAGAGTGAACATAATTGCTTTTTGATATATATTTCATTCTAGTTGCTGGGGCAAATTTTATTGTTGTTGTAGTATTTAAAGTAAGTTTTATTGTTATTTTTCTACTAACTAACAAAAAGAAACTAAAAATCATCAATCATCAAAAGCATCAGACCTACTGGGTCAGCGCCCTGTACTTTTTTTTTTTTTTTTAGTAATCCATAAACATATTTAAGTCTATGCAGTCTAGTCCCGTTCCTCTAGCCAATAATAAAAGGAATTCCAAGTTTGATAAAGTCTGTATCTTCTTTCTCCTTCAGAGACAAAGTCAATCTGTCCATTTTGGCACAGTCCAAAATCTTTTTTAAACTCAGTTTGCCAGTAGGTGGTTCTTCACTCCTCCAGTGTTGGGCAAATGCTATCTTAGCCGCAGTAAGTGCATGTAGAATCAAATACATTGCTTGATTTTCAACATCAAATAAGAAAACTTCAGATTTAAATATTAGAGGTTTTTGTAACATTCCCTCAAGCCATTTATGTATTTTAACCCAGTATGTTTTTGCCTTGTCACAAGTCCACCACATATGATAAAAAGTACCCGGTTTATGTTTGCATTTCCAACATCCATTTGACATATTTGCAAACATCTTAGCTAATCTATTTGGTGATAAATACCATCTATAAAACATTTTATACAAATTTTCTTTATATGAGGTTGCTAATGTTACTTGAATATTTCTGTCCCACAGCTTTTGTCATTTCTGTAGTTCAATATTGTATCTAAAATTTGTGCCCACGTTATCCTAGTTTCCTTCACTTGTTCATCTTCCATTCTCATATCCAAAAGAAAATTATAGAATCTTTTAATCATTTTCGCATCTTGTTTTAAGATCACTTAGTTAAATGTTGTTAACTCCTTATAAAAACCCCACATTTTATAATCTTTAACATATCTTGATTGTATTTGACCCTTATGCCATGAAGAAATATTAATTCCCTGCCCTTGTAATTGTTGGTTTGGTTTCAATCCTCCATCATTATCTAGAATGTCATCACATCTCACAATCATATCAAAATTCAATGCATTTGGATATAGACGAGCTTCCATAGGCGAAAGCCATCTTGGTAATTCAGTGTACAGTTTTGTCTTTAGTTTTTCCCACAGCAACATTAATGACTTTCTAAAATAATTTTTTAAAAAACAACCATGTGCCTTACACTTCTTGTAACACATATAAGCGTGCCAACCCATTTGCAAATCATGCCCTTCAAGATAGAGGATTCTCTTATTTCTCAAGGTTATCCATTCTTTTAGCCACGGTAAGACAGATGCTTGATAATACAGCATCCAATCAGGAAGACCAAAACCCCCATTCCCTTAGGCCTCCTGAAGGATTCTTAGTTTAATCCTTGGTTTCTTCTTTTGCCATACAAATCTCAAAATTTGGCTGGTTAGATCATCAAAGTAATTTTTATCATTTTTTATGGAAATTGTTTGGAATAAAAATAAGAACTTTGGTATTATATTCATTTTAACTATTGCTATTCTTCCCAATAAAGGTAGTTGGAAATTAGCCCTTTTTCTCAGGTCACTCTTAATTTCCTTAAGTAGTTTATCATAATTATCTTCTTTCAATGCAGTACATTTAGCTGTAAGGAAAATTCCCAACTATTTAACCTTTTTTACAATTTGAAGATGTACTTGTTCCATCAGAGTTATTCTCTGCTCCAATGTGAGATTATTCACTAACAATTTCGTCTTCTCTCTATTTATTTTCATCCCAGTAACTTCACCATATTCTTCTATCTTTTGCAGAAGTTTAGACACTGTCACCAAGGGTTCCTCAAGGATAAAAACGAAGTCATCTGCAAATGCTTACTGTTTATAGCTTTCATCTCTAATTCAAGTGCCTTTACTATCCATATCTTCTCTAATATTTCTATTTAGTACTTCTAAAATCAATATAAATAACAATGGTGATAAAGGACATCTTTGTCTTGTACCCTTTTTAATATCTATAGTATTTGTAAGTTCTCCTTTAATTATAATCCTGGCAGTCTGTTTTTGATAAATACTTAGTATTGCATTAATAATTTTTTCACCAAATTCCATTTGTGCTATTTGCTGTTACATGAATTGCCAGTTAACATTGTGAAAGGCCTTCTGTGCATCCAAAAACAATAGTGCCATTGGTTTTTCAGAGTGGACCTCATAATACTCTAAAATGTCCAAAATAAATCTCATGTTGTTCCTCATTTATCTTTTAGGTAAAAAGCCATTTTGATCTGGATGTATAAAGTCTGTTAAATACTTCTTCAGTCTTTCTGCCATTACAGAGGCAGAAATTTTGTAATCTACATTTTAAAGTGATATAGGCCTATAATTCTGGATCTGTGTCAAGTCTGTATCTTCTTTCGATATTAAGGTAATATTTGCCTCGGTCCAAGTATTCGGTGTTTTAGCATTTGACAATACAACGTTACATATATCCTTAAACGGCATAGACAGAATTCCTTCAAAAGCTTTGTAGAACTCTGCTGGTAGCCCATCTGGGCCCGGGGTATTGTCATTCTTTTGTCTCTTGATTGCCTCAGTTAATTCTTTCATTGTTATTTCTTCATTTAATATTTTTTGGTATTTCTCCGACAACATTGGTAAATTTCCCTTTCAAATGTACTCAACTTTCTCCATTGGAATTTCTTTCTTCTGGTACAGCTTTACAGAAAAGTCTTCCACTATTTTCTTAATAAATGTAGTTTGTACCTGCAGTTGTCCTTCCACATCCTTCAATTTATATATTAGTCTCTTTTCTCTTTCCTTCTTTAGTTTGTAAGATAACCATCTCCCTAGTTTGTTAGCAATTTCAAAAAAGTTCTGTTTAGTCAATTTCATTTGTTTGGTAAGTTCATATGTGATCAAGAGGTTCAGTTTGTGTTTTAGAATATTCATTTGTGTCTTAAGGTCATTTTTGGATGGGCCTTTCTGAAGCTCCTGTTCAAGCTTCACCAATTCCTCTACTAGTTTAGATCGTTCCTGCTTTCTCATTTTATTTATTTTTGCTGAGTATGTTATTATCAGACCTCTAACATAGGCTTTAGTTGTATTCCAAACATTTTTCAAAGAGGTTTCTTCAGCTTTATTAACTTGGAAAAAAAATCTATTTCATTGTGTATTTCTTCTTTAAACTTTTTGTCTTTTAATAGGATTTATTAAATACCCACCTGGGTGTTTTTATTGTCCCTTTTAGTGTCATGGTTACAGGATTAAGAACTGTCCATACATTAGTGTGTATTTCAGCTTCTAACAAGTCTGGGACTAAGTCTGGGGTTATCCAAATCATATCAATTCTGGAGCATGACCAATGTCTATTTGAGTAGAAAGTGTACTTAGCAGAAGTTGAATTTTTGTGTCTCTAAACATCCGTCAGTCTAAATTCTTCAAATATATTAAAACAGGACTTTGGAAGTATACAGTTGTGATCCAGTTTATCCATTCTTTCTCTTTGTTCCACAGCCAAATTCCTTTGTTCTAATGTCAATTTTTGTATAGAATTTTGCATAGCCTCTTGAGATGTTGGGATCGATGTTAGGGATGCTTATATTGCCAAAAGTGTCATTTGTAAGTCATTTTGAGATTTTTCCGCATCTGCAGTTTTAGATTGGTGAGTTGGGCTTTGGGTAGCAGATGCAGGTGCCAAAGAAGAGGGGTGTGTTTTTTTCTTATAGTGGTAATAATTTTACTGAATGGCTACAAGATAGCAGCAAAATGTCCTCCAGAAAGAGAAATAAAAAAAAAAGAAAAAAAAGGTTTTTGGCAAACAGTATATTTGCAAAAAATAAAATAGCTACTGGGTGGCAATAGAGAGTTGTTTGTTAGTATGATGAAATTCAAGGAACAGGAAAAGAGAAATGAAAAGAGTCTCCAAAGATGGCGAAAATGAAAGTAAACTTCCTATTAATTAATCTGCAATAGATTCTGATTTAATTCTTTGCCCTTGGGGAGAGTAAAGGGTTAAAGGGTCCTCTTTTCCAAGTCTCAAATTTCCTGAGTCTCATTTAATCTCCCCTAGTTTTGTCGCTGCTTGAACTCCGCAAGGGGGGCGCTTCCTTCCTCCATTAAAAGGACTTTTCTTTCTTTTTATTCAAATTGATACTTGCTTCAAAAGTGCTTCACAGGGGAGAGAAGTATGGTGATGGGACGAGACAGATGTGATTAATGACACTCCGTTATCACGCTGGTAACTGTCCAGTGGTGGGCCATGGGGTCCCAATCTGTGGCATGTAGGGGTGAAGATAGATTGCTTGGCAAAGTTCCCAGCAGGTGTGCGAATGGCTTTTCTCAGCCAGATGGTACAGGAGAGAATTCAGCTCTCTGCAAGTCCTCGGCATACTTTTTTTTGTTTACTTTAGCTATTAGCGTCAGAGCTTTTGTGAATGCACTGGATCTATTGGAAAGTATTTTTGTTTCTTTTTTCTGCACTGATACCCGTGGAATAAACTAATTAAAAAGCCCTTTGGATGGAGGGGGAATGACACCTTCCCCCACCATGGAGTTGAAAAGTGGAGAATTGCATAACAGAGAGAAAGACAGAACTTTTTGTAAGTAAGGAAAAGATTTATCTTCTTTAATCTCTCCAAGGGTGAATAATTGTGCTGTGGAACTGAGTGATAGAGGATCTTTCTCTTATTCGTCTGTGTGGGACTACTGCCAAGAATCAGCGGCCATCTTTCTCTTTGTTCCTGGGACATTTGGACACCTGCCAAGTCTTGATAATTTACTGCTACTATGGACAAAATACAGAAAGCATTCCTGGCTGTATGGTCTTCTTTAATAGCTGTGCAGCTATCTCAGCAGACGATAATAATACGTCAGAAGACTGTTCTAGAGTGACTTGATTGTTTTTTAACTGAACAAAAAAGTGGCTTTGTTAAATTAGACACTTCCATTAATCTGGCTTCAGACAAATGATTCGCACCTGAACAGAATATGCAAAATATCCAACAAGCAGAAGGAAAATCTGAAACTGGAAATAAAATAAGTGCAATTGATCTGCGTGGTATGCTGGAGAAGGAGAAGACAACTTGGCCACAACTCAAGATACATGATCTATTGCAGACATTACGAAGCAAGCTTCCATGGGATCTGTGTGTCATCTATGTGTCATGGGATCTTTGTGTCATCTGTGCGGCTGAGAGGCCTGGGAGCCCTGAAAGGGCCGGGCGCGGCTGGGCCGGCAGGAGCGGCTTTTCCACCACCGCACCCCCGTGCCTGCGTGCCTCTCCATCGCCGTGCCGGGAGCAGGACCGCCTACCGCCCGCTTGAGACCTGGGAGCCGGGAGGCTGCTGCGACCACCGTGGCCACTGCTGCTGCTACCACCGCCGAGCACCGTGGATGCCACGCCAGAGACCGGGCCATTCACTGCGGCACCCATCGACCGGCACCTGCCAGTGCTGAAGCCCTGCTCCGCGACCGCCCCCTTGGCCGTGAGTGGCAGGCACGACGAGGAGGCGGGGCGGCACGAGGCAGAGGCCGGCGGGGCCGGAAGTGGGCACAGCTGAGAGGCCTGGGAGCCCTGAAAGGTGGCCTAAGGGCGGTTGCTGCCGTTAAGGCCGTTGGGGCCGCTTGGGGGCTGGGCTGGCCGGGGGTCCTGGCCAAATTTTTCTTGGGGCCAGCTGTGGCGGGTGTGCTGGTGGTGGAGTTTTAGTGGTTTTTAGGTTTTAAGGTTTTTAGGGTGCCCATCTCCGGTCTAGTTAGGGATGTTACCTGGGGAGCGCGTGGGTGCCAGCATTGGGGTGGTAATGGGCAGAGGTCGTTATAGTTGCGGGGGTTTAACAGGCCCACCTAGGAGAAGGCGGGACAGATGGTTGACACCTGTCCCTACTTCTGGTTATTCCCCCAGCTGGCAGGTGCCAGGTAGCCTTGTCAACTGCCCCACAGGCCTGACGGTTCTCCTGCTTAATGCCAGGTTGGTCCATAACAAAGCTAATATCATCCATGATTTGATTGTGGATGAGAGGGCCGACCTGGCCTGTATCACCGGGACGTGGGCTGGGGATGGGGGCGATGTTGCCCTCTCAGAACTGTGCCCACCCGTGTACCTAGTGCAGCACCGTCCACGCCTGGAGGGGAGGGTAGGGGGGGTCGCTGTAGTTTATCGGGCTTCCCTTTTCCTTGCGGGGTTCCCTGTTCCCTCGAGACCGGGGCTGGAGTGCCTCCACATGGTGTTGGGCGACTGAGACAGATTGGGGATTCTGTTGGTGTACCAAGCACCTTTCTGCCCAACAGACTCCCTGCCTGAACTGACAGAAGTCGTCTCGGACCTGGTGTTGAAGACCCCCAGGATGTTGGTCCTGGGGGACTTCAATCTCCATGCCGAGACTGACCTGTCCGGGGCGGCTCAGGACTTCATGGCTGCCATGACGGCCATGGGGCTGTCTCAACATGTCAGCAACCCGACCCATGAATGTGGACACACTTTGGACCTGGTTTTCTCGATCGGTCAGGAAGAGGGTGATCTGAGGGTACAGAATTTATGTTTAATACCCTTGTCATGGTCAGATCACTCCCTCGTGAGGTTTGAGCTTGAAAGTGGCCTCTCCCTCTGTAAGGGTGCAGACCAGATTATTATGGTCCGCCCCTGGAGTCAGATGGATCTGGACGGATTCCTGAAGGCTCTGCGGGATTTTCCAGCTGACAAGGCAGGTGCTCCTGTTGATGCCCTGGTTGATATCTGGAATGGGGAGATGACCAGGGCTATTGACTCGATCGCTCCCAAGCGCCCTCTCCAGACTGGCAGAGCCCATTCATCCCCTTGGTATACACCTGAATTACAAGCGATGAAGCGGGTTGGTAGATGGCTTGCGCGCAGGTGGAGGAAATCACGTGATAAATCCGATCGAACACATTATTGAGCCTATGCTGTGGTGGTGAGGGTGGCGAAGAAGCGATTCTTCTCCGCGTCCATTGCCTCCTCACAATGCCGTCCAGCAGAGATCTTTCGGGTAGTCCAGGGGCTGATTAGGCCAGGCCCCTCTAAAGACGTGGTTCCATCCTCGAAAGCCCTCTGTGATGTGTTTGCCATGCATTTTAAGGAGAAAGTTCCTCTGATTCATCACGAGCTGGACTCCACTATTGATACAGTTTCTTGTGGGGAGGAGCCAGCCGTATCGGCTTGTTCCCTGTTAATGGATGAATTTCAGTTTTTGCGGCCTGATGATGTGGACAAGGTGCTTGGATCGGTACGCTCAACCACCTGTTTACTGGACCCGTGCCCATCTTGGCTATTAAAGAGCACCAAGGACGGGATTGTGCCCTGGATCTTGGAGGTGGTCAATGCCTCTTTAAGAGACGGCCGGGTACCTGCCCCTTTAAAGGAGGTGGTAGTCTGGCCAGTCCTAAAGAAGGCTTCCCTGGATCCAGAGGTGGTTGCCAATTATCAACCGGTGGCCAACATCCCTTTTTTGGGCAAGGTGCTGGAGCGGGTGGTGGCGGGACAACTCCAGGCACTCTTGGATGAAGCTGATTATCTGGACCCATTTCAGTCTGGTTTCAGACCCGGCTTTGGCACTGAATCTGCCTTGGTCGCCCTGTATGATGACCTGTGCAGGGAGAGAGACAGGGGGAGTGTGTCCCTGTTGGTTCTCCTGGACCTCTCGGCAGCTTTCGATACCATCGACCATGGTATCCTTCTGGATAGGCTGGCGGGGTTAAGGGTTGGAGGCACTGCATTGCAGTGGTTCCACTCCTACTTCAACGGCCGATTCCAGAAGGTGGTGCTGGAGGACTATGGCTCTGCGCCATGGCAGTTATGCCATGGAGTTCTGCAGGGTTCCATTTTGTCCCCTTTGCTCTTTAACATCTACATGAAACTGCTGGGAGAGGTCATCAGGAGGTGTGGGCTGAGGAATCATCAGTACGCTGATGATACCCAGCTCTACCTCTCATTTTCTACCGATCCAGGTGAGGCAGTGGCTGTGCGCCTGGCCGAGGTAATGGGCTGGATGAGGGCCAATAAACTGAGTCTCAATCCGGACAAGACGGAGGTCCTGTTGGTGGGTGGGCCGGGCCCTGGAGTGGGGGACCTGGCCCTGGTCTTGAATGGGGTTGCACTCCCTCTGAAGGACAGGGTCCGCAGCTTGGGAGTGCTCCTCGACCCGGAGCTGACCTTGGTAGCCCAGGTGTCAGCAGTGGTGAGGAGCGCTTTCCATCAGCTTCGGCTGATCCATCAGCTGTGTCCCTTCCTGGAGTTCGACTCCCTGGCGATGGTGACACATGCGTTGGTGACTTCCCGGTTAGATTACTGTAACGCACTCTACGTGGGACTACCCTTGAAGACGGTCCGGATACTTCAACTGGTGCAGAATAGAGCTGCCAGGGTGCTGACGGGGACTGGGCGTGATTCTCATATCACCCCGGTTCTCTGTCAGCTCCACTGGCTCCCCATTGAAGTCCGGGCCCAATTCAAGGTGTTAATTCTTACCTATAAAGCCCTAAATGGCTTGGGGCCTGGCTACCTAAAGGAGTGCCTGCAACCTTATACGCCCTCCCGCCCCCTACGATCTGCGGCTGATGCTCTCCTCCGGAACCCTCTGTGAAAGAAGTGCGGAGGGTGAGTACTCGGAGGAGGGCTTTCTCTGCAGTGGTGCCCCACCTATGGAATGCGCTCGCCAGAGAGTCTCACCTGGCGCCATCGTTATTTGCTTTTCGGTGCCAGGCAAAGACCATTTTATTCAGGAAATATTTTAATTTTTAACTTTATAGTTTTGGTTTGATTGTATTTTAGATATGTTGTTTTTAGTTTTGACCGAGAGATGGGCTAGTTTTTAATAATGTTTTAAAATTTAAGCTGCTTTCTATTATTATTGGTTGTCTGTTTGAAATTGTGAGCCGCCCCGAGGCTTATTGCAGGGGACGGAATATAAACCTGTAAATAAATAAATAAATAAATCTTAGAGAAGGACAATTTAGCTGACCACTTAAAAGAGGTTATGTTTATGTGGCTGCAACTGAGGACTCCATTACAGACATTACGGTGGTTTAATGGGAAAAAAAACAGAAAGGTCTGGTAGAGGGGTAAAGAAGAAGAAAAAATAAACACGGCAGGGGTGCAAAGGGAAGATAAGATAAGGAAAATTTCTTTCTTTGTATTCCAAAAAAAAAAGAAGGTTGATTCATATAGCTTGTTATGCTCACACATGATGTAGAAAGGCTATTATTGCTGGTGAAATAGTAGCAATTCAGCTTAATGAAATCTTGTTTAAAAGCTATTATTGTTAAATGGATATTTTTGACTGTATTTCTAATAAGCTACTGTTGTTGATGATATATGTTAAAGACTGTAAACAGCTGGGCTTTTATATGGAGTTAACCATATTTGATTAAATGGTATTTAAATTAGATAAAACACTAGTAATTTAGCTTAAAGAAAATTGTTCTAAAAGATATTATAAATATGTTGTTAAGACAATTGTAGAGATGTTAAATGGATATTTTTGATGTTTGTGTGTAATTGTGGTAGTGAGGAAGTTATTTACTATTAGAAACTTGAAAAGATTTTGAATTGTCCAGAAATGTTTAGATCAAACTTACCACTGAAGGAGAAAGAGAATACTGCAATTTCATTTAACTTTGAGATACTTCCCTTTGACATTGCTCAAGAGAAACAGGACTTTGTAGGAAATAATGAGACTGATTTCATGGATGAAGAAGAGGAAGATAGTGACTTCTATCCAATTTGGATTATTATCATTATTATTATTTTATTGACTGGAGAAACGGGACTTGGTTTTGATCTAATGATGCTTTCAAGTTATTATAAATGGATTCTAGTATGATCATAAAATATTAAAAGATATGTAGTAGGGGGCTGATCCAGTAAATCCGGTGTGTGCAATGATTGTTGTTTGTAGTTTTATTTTTAAAATCTTAATAAAATTTCAAAAAAAAAAAAGTTCTTCACAGGAAGTATTTTAAAAGGCTGAAATGCTCACCCAGTAGGTCCAATGCACTTCAAGCTTTATTCCTCACTGTTATTCCAGCATTGATGGCTTACAGGAGGAAGATGGACCCCCCTCTGTCCCGTTCAACTGAGAAAATCCCAAGTTTCTCCCAGTGGATGAGGAGCTGCTCCCCACCAGCCAGGAGGGTGCTCAGGCTTCTAATCCATGCCCTGACAGGGCTTGGATGGGTCTCCCTTGGTCCATTGTCAAACAGATTCAGTGTGGAGAATGGAGCCCTGTTCTTCACAGCTGCCTAGCCATGATGTCAGCCGGAAGTTGTAAATTTTACTGTTGTTTTGTTAGCTTTCCAGAAACTATGCTGAGATACCAGATCTATTCAGGGCAGCATATAGATTTTAGAAATAAATACTAAATGCATAAACTGTGTTGCTTCGGTAGGTGCTAGCTCACTTCACTGGCTCACGTGTGCACTTCCCTTGATTCCTGAAGTAAAGCTACAATAGGAGTCTCTTCCTTCTGGATCTCTTGGGGAGGTCAGAATCTTTTGCTGAGCTCTAACACCTGTTGCTGGTGAGCAGGTACCTCAGAGACTTGCAAAACACTGAGGAAGCAGAAGGAACATTTACTCAGAAGGAAAGAAAGAGTAGGTACAAACTCTCAATCCGATGTTGTCTGGGCAGCCAATATTCCTCTCATGCTCACAATCTTACTCAATATTTCTAAAACAGTGAAAAGTACTCTTTGGCATAAATCAGAACATGTAGTTTTATTTTATTTATTTTTTAATCAAGAAACCAATCAACACTAAAAAAATCCATAGAGAAAAACTAGGAAGATTAAGTAAGGTAAAAAACAAGAACAAACAAAAAATATGTATCATACATGGGGATCTAAAAATAAAGGACATAAATCAATTAAAAATTAATTAATAGCAATATCTTTCATAATTTAATAAATCTAGAAAGTGGCAGCACTTAATGGTATAAAACCTTAAAATATTAAAATCATCTTTAAATATCAACCAATTAATCACCAGTCAAACCCACAATGGAAAAAATATATACTTACATTGCCCCCTAAAAGAAGGATGAGTGGATGCCAAGCAAACTTCCAGTGGAATTGAATAGCAGAGCTGGGGTGCGCTGCATGAAAAGGCCCTCTTCCTTGCCTCCTCCCCATTCACTGTGTTAGAGGAAGGAATGGGGAAGGGCCTCAAGTTCCCATGCGAAGGTTGATTGTCACCTCCACCATTGATTTAAAATATGCAGATGATAAGGTACCACTGGATGGCATGGAAAGGATATTTGAGAGGGCTTTCATTCAATGGCTTGCCATTGGTCAAAGAAGGCTTCATGGCGCATCACAACAACAGTGACAAACATCATTCCAAGCCCAAATAAAATAGGAAAGAGAAATTGTAGCAGGTCTACTGAAATTGTAGCAGCAAATGCCTTCTCTCAAACAGGTCATCTCTCCTGGATTGGAATGAAGCCTCCCTTTTCAAAGAACAAATAATTGCAAGAGGAAGAGCCAATGTTGGAGTGTTGGGTAGCCAGTCAAATCATGCTTGTACATGGGATTTCATCAAGAGATGCTCCTTTATATTGAGTTCAGGCTTCCATGTGATAATATAGCACTTGGGAAGAAAGATGCAGGCCAGCAGCCCTGCACTGGAGGCCAAGATGGAGAAGACCTGCACGGCCACCATGTGCTTCCCTTTGGTGCTTAGGTAGGTGGGCACAAAAGACACCCAGACACTGCAGAAGACCAACATGCTGAAGGTGATCAGCTTGGTCTCATTGAAGGCCCCTGGCAGCTTCCTTGCCAGGAAAGCCACCGTGAAGCACATGGCAGCCAGGAGACCCATGTAGCCAAGGGCAGTGTAGAACATGGCCACAGAGCCTTCGTTGCACTGCAGGATGATCTGATCTGGTTGGGAGTTCCTGTCTGAGTCAGGGAAGGGAGGAGAGGTGCCCAGCCAGATGCAGCAGATGGCAACCTGGATGCCAGAAAAGAAAATGACAATGGAGTTGGTCAAAGTCTTCCCTAACCAGTTTCTTGCCCTGTTGCCTGGCTTGGTGGCCAAAAAAGCCAAGACCACTGTGAATGTTTTGGCTAAGAGAGATGAGACGGCAACGGAGAATATGATGCTGAAGGTTGTTTGTCGCAGAAGGCAGGTCACCTTGCTCGGGTGGCCAATGAAGAGGAAGGAGGAGGAGAAGGAAAGCAGGAGGGTGCCCAGAAGAATGTAGGAGAGGTCTCGGTTGTTGGCTTTGACTACAGGGGTGTTCTGGAATTTAATGAAGATTCCTAGCACAATTCCAGTGAATAGTGATAGTATGAGGGCCATGGAAGCCAGAGAGATCCCAAGAGCTCCTTCATAGGACAGGAAGGTGATCACCTTAGGGGTACATTGAGTTCGGTTCTTGTTTGGATACTGATCATCTGGGCACATGGCGCAATGGTCGGCATCTGGAAAAGAGAAAAAGAAACATGTCCCTTTCATCCTTAGCAATCTCTGTTCTTTATGTTTAGTGAAGGATTTTGAGGTAGTAACACCGGGAGCTCACACTGCTTTCCAGCAGGGTCAATCAAAGTAGCCGGGCTTCCTCATTCACCCACGCCAACAACACATGTTTAGTAATTCTTGTCTTAACACTCCATAGTAAGCTACAGGGAATCCATAGCTCAAAAACCTTCTTTTCTCCCTTAGAGTTTGGCTTATCTCACTTCCTCTGAATGATTCCCCCTCCTCATAGCCAATTTGTCATTTGCAACCACACCTGGGCATGCAGGATGTATGATGATCTGAGAGGTGAGCTCCAAGGAACATACCTGAACAGAGGCTTCCCATTGGGTACCCTCCTCTTTGACTAAAGTGCTATGTTCAGAGAATCACAGGAGAGGTGGCAGGGCTCAGAGAACCATGGGTTCCATCTCCTTGATTTCATGGTATATGACGTTACGCCATCCTAGTATGAGTTATTGCAAGTATGAAATGCAATGATCCTTTCAAGTCTTAAAATCTATTCAAGGCAAGACTTCCCAGCTAGGTGCTCTCCTCAGCAATGGTGCTCCTTTTACAGCTTGCTGCTCTGTGCCTTCAGCCAACACCTCACTTCCCAGGAGCATATTTTTTGACACTGTGACCCAACCAGAAACATCCATGGGAAGAACCCAATGGTGGCATCCAGAGGTTGCCAAAGCCGCACCAGGTCAACAGAGTTCTCCTCCCACAATGCAGGGCCTTCCCCCTGGGGTAACTGGAGAGACAGCTGTGGGTGCTACTGTAGGACAAGTGGAGGGAGTTAGGAGACACCCCTCTCAAGCAGTCTCAAGGGGTTGAGGAGGGTCACACCAAGAGGAAGAAATGTGTCCTGGACATACAGAATGAACAGGCAGGTTTAAATCAGGCAAGGGGTGGAACTGGAGCAGGGGTGGGGAATTATCCCAACAGGAGCCAGCTAAGGCGAACAAGTCTCACTTTGTGCAGTGAACCAATAGCAAACAGCTGTTGTCAAGAGACTACGGGAGGCCCAGCATGCCACAGAGGAGCTTGCAATGTGTGCTGTTGCCAGCAGGAATGGAGAACTGGAACTGCAGCAGCTTTCAACAATGAGCAGGGTTCTCTGCAAGCTGCATCACTCCTTAGCAAGATATTCCAGACTGCCTAGTGCTTTGGAGGATTGCTCCTTCTTCCCCAGGGGCTGGAAGTTTCTCCTTACACACCCACCTTCCTGAGTGGAGATGGTCCCTTCCGGGCAGGGAGCGCAGTCATAGCAGCAGGCAGGCTTTCCTTCCTGAACCACCTTGAAGAATCCCAGGTGGCAGCTCTCCACACACCTGGCCTTGGGCAGTGTCTGAGCACAAAAGCAAGGACCACCAGGAAAATGCGTTAGAGTTCATTCACAGGGGGAATGGAGACATATGTTTGGAATGGACTGGTTGGACTTCTAGGACTCAAGCTGATCATGGAAGTATGTTGTGAAGATCGAGCAGGCATCAAGTCCTCTTGTGCACACTAGAGTTGCAGAGATGTGAACACCACATGCAGAGATGTATGCAGAGATGTGAACACCAAAAGTTGTGTGTGCAGAGCATGAGGCTGACCTCCTGGATTCTCTTGGACATGCTTCCTCTCAGATGTCCTCAGAAATACTAATGGCAAGACAGATTTAGGGCAGAGAGAAAGTGGGCTGGGGTCTGAGATGCTGAGCCAGAGAAATCTGATGGATGCCCTCTCCCAATAGGCTCCTTCACACATCACAGCCTCTAAGTAAACCTTAGCCCATGCCAATAAGTACAGTGAACATATATTCTCAAACACATGCATTTGATAGAACATGGAGTGGGAGGAAGGCCTGGTTTTCTTCACCTGGTTGAGCCATTTGGGCCACATGATGGAGTCTTGGTCAATGGTGCATTTGGGTCCAGGCAACCCCAGTTTTCGTATACTCCCAACTTTCACTCTTTCAACAGAGCTGTTGGGAAACTTCACCCAGTTGACAATGTCCAAGTCAGCTGCCAGGTCCCCCTTCTCATCCAAATGCACTCCATCCATGGAATGATTGTGAAACTGGGAACTTCTCAGGAAGGGGTGGAGCTAGTATGGGAGAGAAATTGTCAGCACTCAGGAAGATGAAGCCATGCTGCATTCTCCTTTTTCCACTGTTTGCTCAAGGCTTGTTACAGATTGAAGTGTCTGCTGTGCCTTTTGAAATGCACAAGCACCCCGATTTCATTTCCGAATGCTCTGGGTCTGGATCAGCTGCTTTGGAAGAAGAAACTTTCTGCTCCAGTTATGCAAACCCTTTTTGGAACATTGGCCCACAGGGAATGTGAGGCCAATTAAAGCACTGCTTTCAGCACAGAAGTGTTGAATTCTGTATACCAATGAGAACTTGAATTAAAAAAAATGAGATTTTGACAATGGGAGAAGTGCAATTTGGGCAAGGAATTGTTCTAAATATGAGCATGGATACAGCACCTGGGCCCATCTGGATGACTAGATGAGTTACCTGGACTGCATGCAAAGTCAGAAGATCTGCCAATTCACTCCCATTGGCTGAATATATGTTGATTGCCCTTGATTGCTGAGACATGTATAATCATGGATCATCATGTGGTCAGGACCCGGCTGAGATAACTCATGCATATATTATCTGATGTCTTCACCATGATATGATATTTCACTTAGTTACAGATGGCATAATCTACATTTCAACAACATGCCACAATTCAAGCATCAGCCACACACAACTTTTCTGGCAGTACAAAGTTGTCAAGCCAAATTGAGTAATTGTGTGGAAGAATGTGAGCAAAGGCCTTGATGACTCCTCACCCTGCTAGTATGGTGCTATGCAGGATGTCATGAGTCATGTGTGGGTTTCCCTGTCTGATGGACTGCAACCTCTGAATCCAGAAATTGGCAGAAACAGAGATTTGCACAGACAATGGGCTGGAGGGCTGGAATACCCTTGTCAGTATGTAATCTCTCATTTCAGTTCTTCATGGGCAATGAACTTGTGCAATTAATGTTTATGCCCATCAGTAAGGTCTGTGATGCCAAAGCAAGTACCTGCCATGGCTGAAGACTCTTCTTGTCCGGTCGGTGTCCATCCTCAACCCTCATCTTCTGGAATCTGCAGGAAAAAGCCACATCCAAAGCCTGGGCCACAGCCTGGATCGTGTTGTAGGAAAAGTAGCTGTCTAGAGAAAGAATTCCCTGCACGTCGTGTCTGGACAGGGCCACCCCTTTCCTGTTCTCTCTGCATCTTTTCCACCCTTCCACTGACACCACATGCTTTGCATAGGAACAATCAAATGAGTTCCTCACAAATACCCTCATAGCAAAATAAAGGGGTACAAAATCCTCATAGTATGTCTTTTTATTGCTCTTAAGAATGAAGGAAAAGAAACCAATCATGTTTGGGAATTCTACGTCAGTATGCAAAAAATCCAGCGTAAAATCCCACATTGTTGTGGAGATCCAGACTTTTCCTACCGTGTGTTTTAGTGTTGCCAAAAATTCCTGCACAGCAGATATTCCATAAATCCAAAAACTGGTCTCTGTACAATAAACAAAAACATGGATTTGTTCCAATTTCTCAAATGAAAATTGATGGACCCCTAAAGATTTCATTTTAATTTCTGAGAAAGTGTAAGAAAAGGACACACAAATGCCATTGCGGAGGAGTTCAGGTGTCAAGGTTCTTATGAACAGATTTCCATTATCAGTGTCTGAAGCAAAGAGCCCAACCATTGTCCATCTGAAATGCAGGAGGAGTTTGACAATCCCGATGTACTGAACCCCTTCTTTGGGGAGCATCTGGTAGAGAAAGGGGAACTTTGTTTGGTCACTCAGTACCGTAGAAGTGAAAGCATAAGAGACCTGGGGAAGAAAGTCAGAGATCATCCAGTGGGCTCTGTGACCAAGCTGGGACTAGAAAAGTGGACTCCTGGATCCCAGGCTCATGTTCTTAACCGCTATTCTGCATTGGATCCCTAAAATTGCTGGCCTGTTTTCCCTTCTTGTGTCCCCAAATGGTCCTTAACTCTCTGAGCTCTGTGTACATCGAAGGATCTGTTGCTGATGGCATGATCTGCGAAGCAGATCAGAATTTTCCTTCAAAATAGACAACGCGGTCCTGCTGATGTAGAACAGGATACTTGAGGGTGGTATGACAGGAGCTTTAACCAAAAATAATGTTCTCGGTACATTATTATTCTGTGCCATTGTGTCATCTCTGACTTCTAGAAACCCTGTGAATGAAAGCCCTTCCTGATGTACTGTCCAGGACAACCTTGCTCTGCTCATCCAAGCTTAAGGCTTTGACTTTGTTATTCACTCCCTCCATCCCTTATGCAGCCTTCATTTGCTTCTTCTTTCTTCACCTTTCCCTAGCAGTTCTAGATCTGGACAGACTTTCTTCATGGCATGCATAATACCTACTTCAATTCTATGGAAAAAAATTCATTTTTCATAGCCAAAATGGCAAGTAAGTGTAGATTGCAGCTGAATTTTTTGGCACACCTGTCCAACTTTGTAGATGCCCAACAGATTTGAAATTTGCTCCATGTTTTCAGAGTCTGATGCTTCAAGGACGGCCAAGAGTTGCTGTTTTCTGCCACACTTGTAGTTGGGAACATGTGCCTGACTGGTTGAAAGCAGGTCTATGGACGCATCAGAAGTGAGTCTGGCATCTTTATAGCTGTCATAGATGTTATATCCCAGGGTGATATTGGGCAGAACCCTGGGATTCTGGTTGATCTCCTGAATGGCAAACAAAAAGGAAAGGACCTTCCAGTAATCTGGAAATCCTAAACTGGGAAAAAGGCAGATGTGTCATGTTAGTACCCCATCTGCAACAAAATTATATTTTCTCCAGATGTTGCCCTGGGAGTTCTCATGCTTGCATACATTCATATTTTTTATTGACGTTCTTCTATGACTTTCTACATCTTGACATTGAGCCCAAGGCAAATCCAGAAGTACAATGACAATGGAGAGGCAGGAGACCTCTGCACTGCTGACCACATTTTCTTCAAGCTGTCTAGTTCCTCACAAATTCTGCCTTTGTGTGATTAAAGAACCCCCTACCTGGCTGTCCGTGCACTTTGTCTCATTGGGTGAACCATCTCAGGGACTTACTCTTTGGGTTCATCAGAGGCAGGCTTCCTGAATGTGTGTGGAAGAAACTTGACAGGCCTTGCAAAGATGGCTGCTGCAATGGCGTAGTCTCCCAGCCTGTAGTAATTCTGAGGGTGAACCTCATCCCTGTGCCAGCTCAAGGGGCATCGAGCCTTCAGCATCCCACTGGAGGTTTCTGGGAGCAGCAACAGCAGTAGCAGCAGCAGGAACAGTAGCATCATTCTGGCTTTACCAGGCATGGCCCCCTTCTCTCTTCTCCACTGAGCAATGATGAGAAGCAGCAGCAGCAGCCAAAGCCCCTTGCAGAGCCGGGCTTCACTCGCTGTCCAGACCCTAACCCTGCACCAAGGCCTCGCCACCTGTCCTCAAGCTTCTCCCAAGCAATGAGTGGAAGGAGAGGTGTTTTTGTGTCATTTGCTTTGTGCCTGGACACAAGGCAGCACCTCCTGGGGCTCCACAATCCCATGTTTAGAATGCTGAACTCAAGGATGGTATTTTCTGGGAGGGGATCCCAAGGGTTTTAGCAGGAATACCAGTAAAGCATTATGATTTCCAAAAATGTACAGTCAGGAAGGTGGGACACCTCTGCTACTTCCCAAACTCTCCAAATTGCTCTATGTCTGGGCCTAATTTAAGGTGCCAGTGCTTACCTAGAAAAGCCCTAAATGTCTTGGGACCAGGATACGTGAAGGAACATCTCTTTCCTTATATGCCTTCATGCCCCTTAGGATCGGCAGGAGTGGTCCTGCTCCGGGAGCCCTCCCTGAAGGAGGCCAAAAGGGTGTCTACTCGGAGGATGGCCTTCACTGTGGCGGTGCCCCAGTTGTTGAATTTGCTCTCTAGAGAAGTTTGCCTGGGGCCGACTTTATATTCTTCTTGGTGCCAGGTAAAAATCGTTTTATTTTCCCCGTATTTTAAACATTGTTGTTGTTAGTTGCGAAGTCGTGTCCGACACATCGCGACCCCATGGACAACATTCCTCCAGGTCTTCCTGTCCTCCACCATCTCCCAGAGTCTACTTAAGTTCACACCAACTGCTTCAGTGACTCCATCTAGCCACTTCATCCTCTGCCGTCCCCTTCTTCTTTTGCCATCTATTCTTCCCAGCATTAGACTCTCCCCAGGGAGTTCTTACTTCTCATTAGGTGGCCAAAGTATTTGAGTTTCATCTTCACTATCTGGCCTTCTAAAGAACAGTCAGGGTTGATCATTAAAGGATTTCAAATAGTTTTAATATTAACAATTGCATTTTGTTTTGGTTTTGTTGGTGTAATGAATATTATGTATTTATTTTTTATTTATTGTCTTAATTATGGGAATTATTACTGTTTTAGTACAATTATTATCATTGTAATTATTATTCTTTTTAATTATTGTAACCTGTCCTGGGACTTTTTTTTTTGTACAGTACAGAGTCAAAATGCTTGGAAGGAAGGAAGGAAGGAAGGAAGGAAGGAAGGAAGGAAGGAAGAAAGAAAGAAAGAAAGAAAGAAAGAAAGAAAGAAAGAAAGAAAGAAAGAAAGAAAGAGAAGGGGTTAGAAGCACACCACTGGAGAAAAAAATGTTTTTGAGGACTCATGGATGCTGCTTCTTGAAATGAACCAGTATCGAGACACTCTCTTGCCTGCTGTGATGTTGCATATATTGTGCCACAGATAGCTTGTTAACAGATGGCACTGGGGTAAAGTTAGGAGATATGAGTCCATGTTGAGACCAAGGATTTGGAGAAATGCCATGATGAGTGTTGGAGGCCAAATCAGAGCTCCTTGGTGGAAGGTCAGTGGGGGTGGAGTGAAGGCTCCTGGTGCCTGTGGGTACCACTGATGTACAGAAATGTATTCTCTGCATCCTGGGAGGAAAATGTAGCTTGTGGTGTAGAAGTCTTGAGTCCAGGATCACTAGGGTGGTTTTCTGTGGAGTACCTCCTTTGGCAGTGCCTGCACAACTCAAGAGCACCGGATTTCAATGCATGGACGAGATGGTGGGGCAGGGAGGGGGCTTCTAATGTGTTAGGCCCTGGAGAACACTTTGCTTTCATGCTACTCCTCACGCTGAAGGAATAGTTTCTTGGTATTTGCATTAGAGAAACCGGGAACATTCTAATCTCCATGCTTCCCATTTCCCCTCAGCCTTCCCCTGGGTTAGTTTTCAAAACGGCTCTACCCAGTTGCATGCACAGAACCCATCCTTCTTGCCCAAGTCCAGTTTCTCCAAAACTATGAAGTGCAGTTATCTCCCAAACCCTGTGCAGCTTGTCAATAGGACTGACTTCTCAGTCCTCTACACTGGGTGTTCCTTCATGGGAGCTGCAGTGACTGACTGCCATCTCTTCTTCCAAGGGGATGAGGCAGGCCTGAAGGCTGATTCCATCCAGTTTAGCTTCCTTCCTCCTCCCCTCCTTCATGTGTTGTGTTTCCCTAATACCTAGCTTACTTCTGAGTGACCTGCAGGGGAAGGCAGCTTCCACCCACTGTTGCTGCTGCTTCCCATCCAGAACTCCAGGTACATAGGACTTACTTTGAGTATGGCTCCCATCAGCATAAGTTTACTCTCTCCTCTCCACCTTCTGGTCTTCTATCTCTAATTAGAAAGATAGACTATTAGAAGTACATTAGAAACAGAAGCATAGCAAGTCAGAAGGGCCCCCCTAGCCATTTAGTCTGACCCCTGGCACAAGCTGGCTATCTGCACATAGTATCAGAAAGGGAGGTGTCCAATCCTTCCTTGAATGAAGTCACTGAGGGGACCTCCACTACCTCCCCTGGATGCTCATTTCATATCCTAGGCTTCCTAAGTTTCAGGAAATAGTCCCTTATTGCTCCATTTCCAGTATGAGAGATGGAATTTAAGGAAGTTGAAAGTAACATAACATAACAGCTGTTGAGGATCAATAAAAGAGTATTCTCACATATTTATAAGAATGTAATTGATGAGACCTCTAGAGCAATCCTGTCAGATATATTTCAAGAGGTAGTACTGACTGGCCACCTTGCCTATTTGCATCAGGAACAGGTTGATAGAATCATAGGATACTTGGGTTGGAAGGGTCCACGAAGGCCATTCGGTCCAACTTCCTGCTCTTGCAGGACACCAAGTTACACCATCCACTCAGATGGCTGTTCACTTTCCCCTTAAATGTCTTTAGTGTGGGATTGTCAACTACCTCTCCAGGCAGCTGGTTCCACTCTTGTATTGCACTGATGTCCAGCCAGCTGCTGCGTTGTCACAACATGAATTCAGTATTCCATGTCCTACACTCTGGTATCAGTCAGAAAAGATTTTGACTTCCTTCTTTGTGGCAGTCTCATTCTTCTCAACGTTGAACATGCCCAGTGCGCTGAATCTCTCCTCACAGGGCAGTGTTTCCAAATCCTGGATCATTTTAGCTGCCCTGACCGTGCTGCTGCCAGAGACCGCGCTGCTGCCCTGCCGCCAGCCATCACGCCGGAGACCAGGACGCCGGGACGCCGACCATCTGCGCCGGAGACCGGGCTGCCGCTACGGCGTCCACCCACCGACACCCGCCGGCACTGAGGCCCCTGCTCCGCACCCACCCCCTCGTGTTGTGAGTGGCAGGTGCGCTGAGGAGGGCGGGACAGGGTGAGGCCGAGGCCGGAGGAGGAGGCTGGAGGTGGACACTGGCTGGGAGGTCTCAAAGGCCCGGCCATGCCTGGGGCTGGTGGCCTCAGGCCAGCGGACAAAGGGCGGTCGCCATTAGGGCTGTTGGGGCTGCTTGGGGGCTGGACTGGCCGGGAACCCTGGCCGGGCTAGGGTGGACCGAGTCCTGCGGGGATGGATGGTGGTTGGGAGTTTTTAAGCTGTTTTAATTTGTTTTTAGGGGCCCATCTCTAGTCAGGATCAGAATGTTGCCTGGGGAGCGCGTGGGAGCCACCATTGGGGTGGTGATGGGCAATGGTCTCTATGGTCACGATGGGGGTTTAACGGTCTCGCCTAGGAGAAGGTGGGACAGATGGTTAATGCCTGTCCCTCCTTCTGGTTATTCCCCCAGCCGGCGGGTGCCAGGTAGACTTGTCAACTGCCCCACAGGCCTGACGGTGCTGTTGCTTAATGCCAGGTTGGTCCACAATAAAGCTACTCTCATCCACAATCTGATTGTGGATGAGAGGACCGACCTGGCCTGTATCACCAAGACCTGGGCGGGGGAGGGGGAAGATGTTGCCCTCTCAGAACTGTGCCCACTCGGGTATCTAGTTCATCACCATCCACATCCAGAGGGGAGGGGAGGGAGTGTTGCCTTAGTTTATCGAGCTTCCTTTTCCCTCACAGGGCTTCCTGTCCCCTCAAGACCGGGGCTGGAGTGTCTCCACTTGGTGTTGGGAGACCGAGACAGACTGGGGATTCTGTTGGTGCACCGTGCACCCTTCTGCCCAACAGAATCCCTGACTGAGCTGACGGAAGTCGTCTCGGACCTGGTGTTGAAGACCCCCAGGATGTTGGTCCTGGGGAACTTCAATCTCCATTTAGAGACTGATCTTTCCGGGGCGGCTCAGGACTTCATGGCTGCCATGATGACCATGGGGCTTTCTCAACATGTCAGCGGCCCGACCCATGAATGTGGACACGCTCTGGACCTGGTTTTCTCAACAGGTAGAGAAGAACGTGATCTGAGGGTGAAGAATTTACATGTGACGCCCCTGTCATGGTCAGATCACTCCCTCGTGAGGTTTGAGCTTGAAAGTAGCCTCCACCTCTGTAAGGGTGCAGACCAGATTGTGATGGTCCACCCCCAGAGTCGGATGGATCTGGATGGATTCCTGAGGGCTCTGGGGGATTTTCCAGTTGGCAAGGC
This sequence comes from Varanus salvator macromaculatus, assembly GCA_023646645.1. Classification (NCBI taxonomy): domain Eukaryota; kingdom Metazoa; phylum Chordata; class Lepidosauria; order Squamata; family Varanidae; genus Varanus; species Varanus salvator. The sequence goes on from JAIXND010000812.1 coordinate 97,697, forward strand.
TGGTGATCCTGTTGATGCCCTGGTCGATATGTGGAACGGGGAGAGGGGGCGGCATATGAATTTGTAAAAAAAAAAAAAAAATACTTGAAGAGACGGACTCTGAGAGAGCCTGTCCTAATGCAGTTGGCCCCGGTACCTTCAAAGCACACTCTCCATTGGGAACAATCTCCAATGAGCAATGTGTATATGAGCAAGTCCCTGGGACTTCCTGCATCACACAGTATCTGAAATGTACATGGCCTGCAAAAAGCCTTTGTCCGATTCTCTAGGCCATTACCCAGGTCCTCCACAGTTATCTCCAAGAACAGCCTGAGCAGGGAATAGTCCTGAGGAGAAAGCTCTGCAAAGATCCCTAGAATATACATGGAAAGCCTTGTGTGACAGAAGGTCCCCATTGCCCAGGTCATTAATGTTAACATGTGGATTTTGAACACACATGAATGAATGAACATGTAGCACCTGGACATCTGAAGGAGCTCCTATAAACCTGCCTGCTCCCTCTGATCATCTGCTGAGCTCCTTCCCCAGCAGGCCTCCTTGCGAGAGGCTGGAAGAGTGGCCACCTGGGAAAGGCCCATTGAAATGATAGCACCCCATTGTGGAATCTGCACCCCAGACTGGTACACCTGGTGCGATGTTTCCTCATTGTGGCACCAGGCTAAACCCTTAGATTTACCCATTATTTTAAGAGGTAACATTATTACTTTTTCATATGTATTTCATTCTAGTTGCTGTTGCAAATTTTATTGTTGCTTTCTTATCTTTCCAGAAACTGTGCTGAGATACCAGACGTATTCATTGCAGCATATTGATATTTGAAATAAATACTAAATGTATGAAGTGGGTTGCTTGGGTAGGTGCTGCATGTAACTTGACTTGCTCAAATGTGCACTTCCCTTTATTGCTAGAGTAAAGCTCCAAAGGAGTCTCTTCCTTCTGGATCCCTTGAAGAGGTTAGAATCTTTTGCTGTGATCCAACAGCTGTTGCTGGCGAGCAGGTACCTCAGAGACTTGCAAAACACTGAGGAAGCAGAAGGAACATTTACTCAGAAGGAAAGAAAGAGCAGGTACAAACTCCCAATCAGATGTTTTCTGGGCAGCCAATATTCCTCTCGTGTCCCAACCTTCCCCAATATTTCTAAAACAGTGAAAAGGACTCTTTGGCTTCAATCAGAACATGTTGTTTTATTATGTTTTTTTATCAAGAAAACAAATCAACAATAAAAAAAATCCATAGAGAAAAATTATGAAGATTAAGTAAGGTAAAAAACAAGGACAAACAAATAAATAAGATATGCATCATACATGGGGATCTAAAAATAAAAGGACAAATTCAATTAAAAATTAATTAATAGCAACATCTTGCATAATTTAATAAAACCAGAAAGCTGCATCATTTAATGGTATAAAATCTTAAAATCATCTTTAAATATCAACCAATTATTGACCCAATCAAAACCACAATGGAACAAAAACGTCCTAAGTTGTGCCCTAAAAGGAAGATGAGTGGATGCCAAGTGAACCTCCAGTGGGATTGAATGACAGAGCTGGGGTGCTCTGCATGAAAAGGCCCCCTTCCTTGCCTCCTCGCCATTTACTGGGTTAGTGGGAGGAATGCAGAGGACGACTTCCGATCAAGTCAACAGTGATCAGGCTGGTATGTTTGGAGAAAGGGGCTCCCCCAGATCATGTGGCCCAAGATCCCTAGCTTGCCTTCTCCCCTCCTATTCTTGCAACAAGTGGTTACCTAAAGGAGCGCCTGCGACCATATATGCCCTCCCGCCCCCAACGATCGGCAGCTGATGCTCTCCTCCGGGAACCCTCCGTGAAAGAAATAAGGAGGGTGAGTACCCGGAGGAGGGCTTTCTCTGCGGGGGCGCCCCACCTATGGAATGCGCTCCCCAGAGAGGCTCGCCTGGCGCCGTCATTATTTGCTTTTCGGCACAAGGCAAAGTCATTTTTATTTAAGAGCCATTTTAATTGTTAAATTATTAATTTTGTTATTTATTATTATACTTATATGTTTTTAATTTTGACCTTGAGATGGGCCAGTTTTAATATTGTGTATTGTTTTTAGATTGTTTTTCTATGTTGTTAGCCGCCCCGAGGCTTGTTTGCAGGGGGGCGGCATACAAATATGTTGAAAGAAAGAAAGAAAGAAAGAAAGAAAGAAAGAAAGAAAGAAAGAAAGAAAGAAAGAAAGAAAGAAAGAAAGAAAGAAACTTCTACCTGCAAAGCATCCTAACAACAGGCCACCCCCCCTCATGGAGAGGGGCCTCTACATCTGACAGAGTATTCAGCTCTTGGCACACACCCTTGCAAGACACAGACACAGATGGGGAGGGGGGAGTGGTGCTCTCCTCAGCCCCAGCTTCTGCTCCCAGCTCCGCCCATTACTTCTCCTCCCCCTGTTCCCATGGGATGGTTGCTTGTCAAATGCACCATTGATTTAAGAAATGCAGATGATATGGTACAATTGGATGGACTGGACAGGATATTTGGGAGGACTTTCATTCAAATGCTTGCTACAGTTCCAAGAAGGCTCCATGGCATATGACAACAACAGTAAAAAACATCATTCTATCCCAAATAAAATATGAAAGAGAAATTGTAGCAGGCCTAGTGAAATTGTAGCAGCAAATGCCTTCACTGAAACAGATCATCTCTCCTGGATTGGAATGAAGCCTCCCTTTCCAGTGTCCAGACTATTACAAGAGGAAAAGCTCAATATTGGGCTGTTGGGTAGCACGTCAAATCATATGTGTACATGGGATTTCATCAAGAGATGCTCCTTTATATTGAGTTCGGGCTTGCATGTGATAATGTAGCACTTGGGAAGAAAGATGCAGCCCAGCAGCCCAGCACTGGAGGCCAAGATGGAGAAGACCTGCACGGCCACCATGTACTTCCCTTTGGTGCTTAGGTAGGTGGGCACAAAAGACACCCAGACACTGCAGAAGACCAACATGCTGAAGGTGATCAGCTTGGTCTCATTGAAGACCCCTGGCAGCTTCCTTGCCAGGAAAGCCACTGTGAAGCACATGGCAGCCAGGAGACCCATGTAGCCAAGGGCAGTGTAGAACATGGCCACAGAGCCTTCATTGCACTGCAGGATGATCTGATCTGTTTGGGAGTGACTGTCTGAATCAGGGAAGGGAGGACAGGTGCCCAGCCAGATGCAGCAGATGACAACCTGGATGCCAGAAAAGAAAATGACAATGGAGTTGGTCAAAGTCTTCCCTAACCAGTTTCTTGCCCTGTTGCCTGGCTTGGTGGCCAAAAAAGCCAAGACCACTGTGAATGTTTTGGCTAAGAGAGAAGAGACAGCAACGGAGAATATGATGCTGAAGGTTGTTTGTCGCAGAAGGCAGGTCACCTTGCTGGGGTGGCCAATGAAGAGGAAGGAGGAGGAGAAGGAAAGCAGGAGGGTGCCCAGAAGAATGTAGGAGAGGTCTCGGTTGTTGGCTTTGACTACAGGGGTGTCCTGGAATTTAATGAAGATTCCTAGCACAATTCCAGTGAATAGTGATAGTATGAGGGCCATGGAAGCCAGAGAGATCCCAAGAGCTCCTTCATAGGACAGGAAGGTGATCACTTTAGGGATACATTGAGTTCGGTTCTTGTTTGGATGCTGATCATCTGGGCACATGGCGCAATGGTCAGCATCTGGAAAGAGAAAAAGAAGTGTGTCCCTTTCATCCTTAGCAATCTCTGTTCTTTTTGTTTAGTGAAGGATTTTGAGGTGCTAACACCGGGAGCTGCTGCTGCTTTCCAGCAGGGTCAATCAAATTAGCTGGACTTCCTCATTCACCCATGCCAACAACACATATTTAGTAATTCTTGTCTTTATACTCCAAAGTTTAGTACAGAGAATCCATAGCCCCTGCTCTATGGCTAAAGTTTTATGCTCAGAGCATCACAGGAGAGGTGGCAGGGCTCAGAGGACCATGGGGTCCATCTCCTTGATTTATGGTATATGAAGTTACACCATCCCATTATGAGTTATGGCAAACATGAAATGTAATGATCCCTTCAACTCTTAAAATCTGTTCAAGACAAGACTTCCCAGCCAGGTGCTACCCCCAGCAGTGGTGCCCCCTTCACAGCCTTCTGCTCTGTGCCCTCAGCCAAAACCTCACTTGCCAGGAGCATGTTTTTTGACACTGTGACCCAACCAGAAATATCCATGAGAAGAACCCAATGGTGGGTTCTCCTCCCACAATGCAGGGCATTGCCCCTTGGGGGAACTGATGAGACTGCTATGGGTGGTATTGTAGGACAAGTGCAGGGAGTTAGGGGACACCACTCTCATGAGGTCTCAAGGGGTTGAGGAGGGTCACTGCAAGAGGAAGAAATGTGTCCTGGACATACAGAATGAATAGGCAGGTTTAAATCAGTCAACAGGTGGAACTGGAGCAGGGAGTCCACCAGGAGCCAGCTAAGTCAAACAAGACTCCCATTCTGCAGTGAACCAATAGCAAACAGGGCTGCTGTCAATGGACGATGGGAGGCCCAGCATGCCACAGAGGAGCTTGTGATGTGTGCTGTTGCCAACAGGAGGACTGGAGAACACGAACTGCAGCAGATTTCTACAATGAACAGGGTTCTCTGCAGGCTGTATCATTCCTTAGCAAGATGTCCCAGACTGCCCAGTGCTTTGGAGGATTGCTCCTTCCTCCCCAGGGACTGGAAGTTCCTCCTTACTCACCCACCTTCCTGAGTGGAGATGGTTCCTTTTGGGCAGGGAGCGCAGTCATAGCAGCAAATGGGCTTTCCTTCCTGAACCACCTTGAAGAATCCTGGGGGGCAGCTCTCCACACACCTGGCCTTGGGTAGGGGCTGAGCACAAAAGCAAAAGCAAGGACCATCAGGAAAATGTGTTAGAGTTAATTCACAGGGGGAATGGAGACAGATGTTTGGAATGGACAGGTTTGAACTTTGAGGACTCAAGCTGATCCTGCAAGTATGTTGTGAAGATTGGGCAGGTATCAAATCCTCTTGTGTGCACTGGAGTTTTTTCCCGTGCTTGGAAAGATTTCAAAGTAGTGAACACCAAAAGTCATGTCTACAGAAAATGTCGCTGACAACCTGGTTTCACTTGGACTGGCTTCCTCCCAGATGCCCACACTAATACTAAGTGTAAGGTTGATTAAGGGCAGAAAGAAAGTGGGCTGGTGTCTGAGATGCTGAGCCAGAGAAATCTGATGGATGCCGTCTCTCAATAGGCTTCATCACACATCACTGTGCCTAAGTAAACCAAAACCCACGCCAACAAGTGCAGTGAACATCCATTCCCAAACACATGCATTTGATAAAAAACGGAGCGGGAGGAAGGCCTGGTTTTCTTCACCTGGTTGAGCCATTTGGGCCACATGATGGAGTCTTGGTCAATGATGCATTTTGGTCCAGGCTGCCCCAGGCTCCGTATACTCCCAACTTTCACTCTTTCAACAGAGCTGTTGGGAAACTTCACCCAGTTGACAATGTCCAAGTCAGCTGCCAGATCCCCCTTCTTATCCAAATGAACTCCATCCATGGAATGATTGTGAAACTGGGAACTTCTCAGGAAGGGGTGGAGCTAGTGTGGGAGAGAAATTGCCAGCACTCAGGAAGATGAAGCCATCTTGCATCCTCCATTTTCTTCTGTTTGCTCAGGGCAAACACATTGAAGTGTCTGGTTTGTCTTTTCAAATGCACAAGCACCCTGATTTCCTTTCCAAATGCTCTTGGTCTGGTTCAGGAGCTTTGGAAGAAGAAACCTTCTGCTCCAATTATGCATCCCTGTTCTGGAACATTGGCCCTCAGGGAATGTGAGGCCAATTAAATTGCAGTTTTCAGCATGGAAGTGCTGATTTCTGAATACTAATGAGAACTTCAATAAAAAATGAGATTTAGACAATGGAATGAGTGCAATTTGGGCAAGGAATTGTTCTAAATATGTGCATGGATACAGCTCCTGGGCACACCTTGACAAATTGATGCGCTTCCTGGACTGCATGCGAAGTTCTGCAGTACGACTGCCTGGCAACAGTGACCCACGCGCTGGTGACTTTCTGATTGGATTTCTGTAACGCACTTTACGTGGGGCTACCCTTGAAGATGGTCTGGATACTTCAATTGGTACAAAATAGAGCTGCCAGGTTGCTGACGGGGACTGGGCGTGGTTCTCAAATCACCCCTGTTCTCCGTCAGCTTCACTGACTCCCCATTGAAGTCTGGGCCCAATTCAAGGTGTTGGTTATTACCTATAAAGCCCTTAACGGTTTGGGTGCTGGCTACTTAAAGGAGCGTCTGCAACCATATCTGCTCTCCTGCCCCTTATGATCAGCAGCAGATGCCCTTCTCCGGGAACCCTCCGTGAGGGAAATAAGGAGGGTAAGCACCCGGAGGAGGGCTTTCTCTGTGATGGTGCCCCACTTATGAAACGCGGTCCCCAGAGAGGTTCACCTGGCGCCATCGTTATTTGCTTTTCGGTGCCAGGTGAAGACCTTTTTATTTAAAAGTTATTTTAATTGTTAATTTATATTTGTTTATGTTATTTATTGTATTTTTATCTTTACCTCGGGATGGGCCAGTTTTTAATGTTAGTTTTAAATAATGTAATTAATGTAATGTTGTTGATTTATTTATTGTTGTGAGCCGCCCCGAGGCTTGGTCACAAGGGGGCAGCATACAAATTTGTCAGGAGATTTGGTAATTCGTGCCCATCAGCTGAATACATGTTGATTGTCCTTGAATGTGGACCGTTGCTGAAACATGATTATCATGGATACTCCTGTTTTCAGGACTCAGCAGAGATAACTTATGCAGATATTCTCTGTTATCTTCACCATGATATGATATTCCACTTAGCTTCAGAGGACATGATAATCCACATTTCAAAAGCACACCACAATTCAAGCATCAGCCACACACAACTTTTCTGGCTGTTCAGACATGTCAAGACAAAGTCAGTAATTGGCTGGATGAATCTGAGCAAAGGCCTCGACAACTCCTCACCTTGCCGGTATAGTGCCATGCAGAATGTCCTGAGTCATGTGTGGGGTGCCCTGCCTCATGAACTGCATCCTCCGAATCCAGAAAATGGCAGAAACAGAGATCCGTACAGACAATGTGCTAGAGGGCTGTAATATCCTTGTGAGTATGTAACTTCTCCCTTCAGTTCCTCATGGTCTCTACTTGTGAAATAAATGTTCATGCCCATCAGGAAGGCCTGTGATGCAAAAGCAAATACCTGCCATGGCTGAAGACTTTTCATGTCCGGCCTCTGTCCCTCTTCAATCCTCATCTTCTGGAATCTGGAGGAAAAAACCACATCCAAAGCCTGGGTCACAGCCTGGATCGTGTTGTAGGAGAAGTAGCTGTCCAGAGAAAAAATTCTCTGCACGTCATGCCTGGACAGGGCCTCCCCTTTCCTGTTCTCTCTGCATCTTTTCCACCCTTCCACTGACACCACATGCTTTGCATAGGAACAATCAAATGAGTTCCTCACAAATGTCCTCATAGCAATGTAAAGGGGTGCAAAATCCTCATAGTATGTCCTTTTATTGCTCTTAAGAATGAAGGAAAAGAAACCAAGCATGTTTGGGAAATCTAGATCAGTATACACAAAATCCAGGGTAAAATCCCACATTGCTGTGGTGATCCAGACTTTTCCTACAATGGGTTTCATATTTTCCAATTCTCCCTGCACAAGGGAAATTCCATAAAGCAATGAACTTGTCTCTATACAATACACAAAAACATGGATTTGTTCCAACTTCTGAAATGAAAGTTGACGGACCTCTACAGAATTCCTTTTCATTTTTGAGAAAGAGTAAGAAAAGGACACACAAATGCCATTCCTGAGGAGCTCAGGTGTCAAGGTTCTCATAAACGTATTTCCATTATCAGTGTCTGAAGCAAAGAGCCCAACCATCATCCATCTGAAATGCAGGAGGAGTTTGACGATCCCCACGTACTGAACCCCTTCTCTGGGGAGCATGTTGTAGAGGAAAGGGAACTTTGTTTGATCACTCAGGACCAGAGAATTGAAAGCATAAGAGACCTGGAGAAGAAAGGCAGAGACTTACGGATAGATTTCAGAGTCACATTTCTTTTCGTCCTTGCATGAGGTCACAAATCTTAAACAATTATCTTTGTGAAGCATTCCACTAGGAAGAAGCAACTCTCTCTCTCCCTCTTTGAAATATCAAATGTTTTGTCATCATAAGTATGAAGCACAGAAAATGGATGGCCCAAATAACTTGATCATTGGTGCATCTACTAACTTTCTTCCACACTGGGAGAAAGTTCCCAATGATCATCTCCCTTTGCCACCAGTAGGACTGTGCTCTGATCAAAGGGATGGACTGACAAACAATGTTTCTTTCTTTGCCTCCTATGCCCCCTTTTTTCTTATGAAGTCGAAGCAGTTTACATCATTCTCCTGCTGCTCTTCGTCTTATCCCCACAACAACAACAGTGTGAGGTAGGTTGAACAGAGTGTCTCTGAATTTTCCAATTCATCCTTTGGGCTCCGAGACCAAGCGAGAACTAGAATTGGTCAGCTGGATCCCAGTCTCATGCTCTTAACCGCTACACTGCACTGGCTCCCAAAAGTTGCTGACTTGTTTGCCCTTCCTGGTGTTCCCAAGTGCTCCTTAATTCTGAGCTCGGTGTAACTGAAAGCTATGAAGCTGATGACATGATCTGTCATAAGGTCAGAATTTTCCCTTCAAAATAGACAACGTGGTCCTACTGATGTAGAAAAGGATACATGTGTGTGGCAAGACAGGAGTTTTAACCAAAATTAATGCTCTTGGTCCGCTATTATTCTGTCCCATCATGTTATCTATGACTTCTGGGAACCCTGTGAATGGAAGACCTTCCAAATATCCTGTCCATGTCAGCCTTGCGCAGCACATCCAAGCTCAAGGCTGTGACTTTCTTTATAGACTCCATCCATCTGTTATGTGGCCTGCATTTGTTTCTTCTTTCTTTGGCTTTCCTTAGCAGCTCTTGAGCTGGACAGACTGTGTTCATGACATGCAAAATACCTACTAGGTCTCTATGGAAAACTTATTCATTTTCCTAACAAAAATGCCAAGTAAATGTGAATTGCAACTGAATTTTCCCCACACCTGCCCAACTTTGTAGATCCCCAGCAGATTTGAAATTAGCACTGTGTTTTCAGAGTCTGAAGCTTCCAGGGCAGCTAGCAGTTGCTGTTTTCTGCCACACTTGTAGTTGGGAACATGTGTCTGGCTGGTTGAAAGGAGGTCTGTGACTGCATCAGAAGTCAGTCTAGCATTTTCATAGGTGTCATAGATGTTATAGCCCAGGGTGATGTTGGGGAAGAGCATGGGGTCCTGGTTAATCTCCTGAATGGCAAACAAGAAGGAGAGGACCTTCCAGTAATCTGGCAATCCTACACTGGGAAAGAGGAAGATGTGTTATGTTAGTACCCCATCTGCAACAAATTTAAATTTTCTCCGAATGTTGCCTTGGGAACTCTCATACTTGCATACATTCAAATATTTTTATTGCCATTCTTCTAAGGCTTTCTACATCCTGACACAGAGCCCAAGGCAAAGCCAGAAGCACAATGACAATAGAAATTCAGGAGCCCTCTGCACTGCTGACCATGTTTTCTTCCTGTGAGCTTGTTCCTCACAAATTCTACCTATGCGTGACTAAAAAACTCACATTCCTAGTTGTCCATGTGCTTGTCTCATTGGGTGAACCATCTCAGTGACTTACTTTGTGGGTTCATTAGAGGCAGGCTCCCTGAATGTGTGTGGAAGAAACTCGACAGGCCTTGCATAGATGGCTGCAGCAATGATGTAGTCTCCTGGCCTGAAGTAATTCCGGGGGTGAACCACATCCCTGTGCCAGCTCCAGGGGCATTGGGCCTTCAGCATCCCACTGGAGGCCTCTGGGAGCAGCAGCAGCAGGAAGAGCAGCATCATTCTGCCTCTTCTAGGCATGGCCTCCTTCTCTCTTCTCCACCATAAAATGATGAGAAGCAGCAGCAGCAGCCAAAGCTCATTGCATAGCCAGGCTTCACTCGCTGTCCAGACGCAAACCCTGCACCAAGGCCTCTCCACCTGTCCTGAAGCTTCTCCCAAGAAAAGAATGGAAGGAGTGGCATTCATGTGCCTTTTGCTTTGTGCCTGGACACAAGGCAGCACCTCCTGGGGCCCCGCAATCCCATGTGTACAACACTGAACTCAAGGATAGTTTCTTCATGGAGGGGATCCCAAGAGTTTCACCAGGAATACCAGTAAAGCATTATGATTTCCAATTGGAAAAGGTCAGTTTACATTCCATTTCCAAAGAAAGACAATGCCAAAGAATGTTCAAACTACTGTGCCATTGCACCCATTCCACATGCTAGCAAAGTTTTGCTCAAAACCCTCCAAGCCAGGCTGCAGCAGTATGTGGACCCAGAACTCCCAGAAGTACAGACAGGATTTCGAAGAGGGAGAGGAACTAGAGATCAAATTGCCAACATATGCTGGATCATGGAGAAAGCTAGGGAGTTCCAGAAAAACATCTACTTCTGCTTCATTGACTATGCTAAAACCTTTGGTTGTGTGGATTTGAACAAATTTTGGCAAGTTGTTAAAGAAATGGGAGTACCAGACCATCATACTTGTCCCATGAGAAATGTGTATGTGGGTCAAGAAGCAACAGTGAGAACTGCACATAGAACCACTGATTGGTTCAAAATTGAGAAAGGAGTTCGGCAAGGCTGTATACTGTTACCCTGCCTATTTGACTTATATGCAGAGCACATCATGAGGAAGGCAGGGCTAGGTGAATCACCAGTTGGAATCAAGATTGCTGGGAGAAATATCAACAACCTCGCCTTAAGTAAGAAAGACAATTAGAAGTACATTAGAAACATAGCAAGTCAGAAGGGTCCCTCCAAGCCATCTAGTTTGACCCCTGGCACAAGCCTGCTCCACTCATATAATACCCAAGATGTGGGTGTCCAATCTTTCCTTGAATGCCCTTACTGATGAGACCTCTCCTGAAAGCTCATTTCATATCCTAGGTGTCCTAAGTGTGTGAAATAATTCCTTCTTGCTACATTTCCAGTGTGAGAGAGGGAATTTAAGGAAGGTGAACATTGGACTTTAACAGAACAGCTTTGGAAGATCATTGAAGAAAGTGTACTCACATATTTATAAGAATGTATTGGATGAGACCTCTAGAGCAACCGTGTACAATACATTTCAAGAGGTAGAACAGACTGGACGGAAATAAGTTCACAAAATCATTGCCTATTTCCATCATGAAAAGGTTCATAGAATCATAGAATCATAGAATAGTAGAGTTGGAAGGGGCTATGAAGGCCATAGTGTCCAACCCCCTGCTGTTGCAGGACACTGTTACTCCATCCCACTCAGATGGGCACCCAGCTTCTTTTTGAATGTCTCTATTGTGGGAGAGGTTGCCACTTCTCTAGGCAGCTGGTTCCTCTGTCGAATTGCTCTGACCATAAGGAAGCTTTTCTTGATGTCGTGTTTGAATCTGAAATGTTGCACGTTCATCCTTCTAACTCATAACACTGCCATCTCCACAAGGTGGAATAATTGCCCCTTTGTCATCCAGTCTGAGCTCCAGGAATGGGCTATAGTTTTCTCCAGCAAAGAAGGTCAGCAATCACCTTCCGCTGCACATGCAGCATCTTGTGAGTTGGTTGATGCTCCAGTGCAGAATTGGAGCATTCAGTTTTAGAGAATTAAATCAAACAAGATCATTTACATTCATTGATTTGCTGGTCTCTTCTGAGTTTGGCTGTTCAACTTGACCAGGCAGCCCAAAGGATGAATCATGGCCAGTGCAGAAGGTCAGACTCATAAAACTTCATATCAACAAATCAACCATTTTGTTGATTATCAATGGCTACATATAAATTGACATGCAAAACAAAAATAAGTATTGATTTTAATATTCCAGTAACATTTGGACAGAGTTACATTGGTGCTTTTTTGGTAGGAAGTCCTCTTTCTTTGGCTGAAGCCATGCAAGGAAAGGTCACCTCTCCAGTTACTATTTTTGACTAATATCACCTTTATGGTGAACCGCAATAAATGGGAGAATTGGAATGTGGATCAGGAACAAAGAAATCCTCATGCTTAACACTCATGTCTTTTAATGGGGGCACAGAAAAGATGAATGGGACATGATATTCAAACATTTGTGAAGAGATGCCTCCATTAATGATGTTGGCTCCTGGGTGGTCGTAATTTGAAGATCCCTTCGGATGTTTCCTTAGAGAGGGGGGGACACGTTACATTCATCATCTGACAGACTGCCTGAGCCAGCAGGAGGAGGAGGAGAAGCAGTGCAACGAGGATAATTCTGGACGTGCCCATCCAACCAGCTTCATCACTGCTCATCTCATCCCCAAATCTGCTTGATCAATACAAGGTTGTTGTGTCTTTCCAGTAACAGATTTCTGAGGCATGGAGGAATGCTCTTCCAGTCCATGGCAAACCCACTTCTATACCTCCGCACAAGAAAATGTTGCTGGGAGGTTCATGGTGGTACTAGTCAGTTGCTGAGTAACCTTCCTTGGATGTTACTTCAGAGCAGCTTCCCAGCTGACTCCAATTCCTTTTTCTGACTTCCAGGAATAGGAACATAGAACAGAACGAGTCAGAAGGGGGCCCCTGGACCATCTAGCCTGACCCCCATCTTCAGCCAGCTCCACTCATGACAAGAAGGGCTTAAGTGGAGTTCAGTTTCCTTTCTCCTCCCCTCCTTCCTGGCTTGTGTTTCCCAGGCAATGCCTGAATGGGAAGCCAACCGAACACATGTATGTGCACACAGTGGGTGCCTCATGCACCTCCGCACCCGACAGGCAGTGTGAGTGGCGCAGCTCAACATTTCCTGCAATGCTCCCAGGAGGCAAGAGGCCTCCACTTGTAATGGGAGCCCTCCAAGAACAGCCCACATATCTGGCACAAGGGGAATTAAAGAATAAAATGATTTATTATTTGCCTGCCTGCCTGCCTGCCTCCTTCCTTCCTTCCTTCCTTCCCTTTTCTACTGTCCTATAGCTCACAGGGCTCTCTGGGAGCTTTACAAACAACCATAGTAAGAAATCAATTATGGCAACCATTTCTGTGGGATGGAGGAATGTTCTTACGTGCCATCAACTCATCTAGGACTTCACACTAAACTCTGAATGAGTCCATGCCCTCCAAAATTTCCTGTCCTCCACAGCCCCTCTCAGATCTTACAAGCTCAAGGCTGTGGCTTCTCTTTCGGAATCGATCCATCTCCAATTTGATCTTCATTCACATTTGCTTTTGACTTTCCTTTGAAGTTAAAAATGAGACAAGGGAAGAATGTGCTCCAGCCAAATTATCCCAAGAAGCTGGATGCTCTTCCTCAATAAGTGGACAGATGACCTGGTTACCTGAGATGTGCTGATTACCTGGCAGATGACCTGGTTACCTGAGATGTGCTGTATGAGCCTGGGGTTGATCAAATAAGCCCCAGGCTTGAATGTACAAGGTCTGAGCAAGGCTCAGGAGTTCTTGGAAGATGCTGATTGCTATGGGTGACCCTGATGGGCCTCAGGCATGTCCCCCTTCCAGCTCTTCAGCCCTTCCCTTGAGCTCTTGGAACAAGGATGACCACGTGATGCTCTTGAGATACACATCCCAGCTGGAGACCCTGGCAGCTCCCACCAAGTGTAAGCTAGTTTTTCAAGGCTCTTGTGCCAGGATGGTGCCTTAGCCATGGAGGGGGCCACTGTGTCTTCCATGGTCCTTCTGAGTTGTGCCCTCCTGCCTGTGACCGGGCATCATAGCTCTGGGAATTGTGGGCACTGCCAAATGCCTTTGGTATCTCAAATAATCCCAGCAGCCCCTGTAGACTCCGCCCTCCCATGCCCACACACCCTTATTTTTCCTACACTGTGGTCCTCATTTCCAGTTTCTCCCAGGAGCACTGAACGCTGCTGCACAAGAGCTGGGAGTGCTTGCATAGGGCAATCTGCAGAGCCCCACAGAATGGCAGTGGCACATTACCGTGCTGGATGCTGCCCAGCCTGCACAGGACTCTTCCTTGTGCAAGGGACAGCAGGATTAAGTTGGGATTCCTGGAGCCAAGTCCGCTCTGATCTTCCAAAGATCCCCCTGACATAGTGGCAAATGCTTAGTAAAAATTGTCTATCCAAGGGAGGGTAGCAACTGGTCCTGTCTCCTGCAAAATATGGCAATCCAAGATAGAGAACTCTAAATCTGAAGGGGAAGAAGTGGTGGGGTTAGAGTAAGTCCTCATACCCATCAATCAGTGATCTGAGACATTGAGAAGAATGGAGAGTTGCAGCTTCAGTTGCCCTGGATCATCTCTAAGCAAGAGGAGGCATGGGGTGGGGAGGGCTACTTTGGGGAGAGGAGAGAGTTGGGAGGACAGAGAGAGGAACAACAATTCCTGTGTTGTTGCTTCCAGGGATCAGAAAAGTTCACCTGATCTGCACAGCCTCTAGACTCCACTGGAACATGAGAACATAAGCAAAGCCATGCCAGATCTGGCCCTTGGTCCACCCAGTCCAGCAGTCCATTGTCTTGGGGGCAAACCAGGTGTCTGCAGGATGCCTCAAGCAGGATGGGGACAGGATGGGGACAAGAGAGGATACTGAGCAGATCATCTGGTTGCTGGTAGCCAGAGGCAGATGAAGAGTTATAAGAATTAAGGGATGCCCTTCCTTGAATTGGAAGACTCCACCTTGAAGCTGAAGATTTGGGTGCATTAATAATCCTGGCTCCTAGGTCAGTCTAAAGTGAGGCATTTGTTGGAGCCATGGTCCAAAGTGCCTAGATCAGCACAAAGGAGTAGTCTCTAGTGACTCCTGAAGAACACAAATGTCTTCTGAGAATACCATCCTTTCTCCTCAATGCATTTTCTGTAAAGTCTACCCTATGTAGAGCCCCAGTTGGCATCTGCAGCTCTGGAAATGGAGGGGAGATAATCGATGTGTACTGAAGGACCATGTGACAGATATTGTATGGAACTGATCCTCATTTTAATGCCTCAATTGTGTCTCTTTGCCTGTCTGCTCACATGGGCCCTTTCTTGTTTCTCTTCAGCCATGGGTGTGGGACTCATCTTTCCTTTTTTTCTAGGAATGGGGGAGGGAGGAAGCAGGACGGGCCACAATCAAAGGATATTGGGGACAGGTTATCAAGGATGTTGTCAGAGGACTGAAATGAAGAAAATTCTTCTCCCTCTTCTCCTAACACACGTTTAGAACCACCCAGAAATGGATGAACATAACAGAGGGAGCTTGGTCCAAGGGATCCTCCATTCTTGGAGACCCGGCAAGCCTGATTTGGAGTATGACAACCTTTTCGGTGTAGCTGAATTGGAGAATGAACACTCAGATCCACAAAGAAGAAGGCACGCTTGAACCTCAGCTCTTTATTGGCAGAAACATGGGGAAATCACTTATAATACAGCAACATGGGGAAATCATTATAAGCATGAGTAACAAATAAAAAATAAGGAGTTACAGAAATCTTACAGGTTCTAATGTTGTGTTTTTTGCAATCAGAGATGGAGAATTCCTTAAGAAATAGCATGAGCTGGCTAGGTATTGTTACACTGAAAGAGAAGAGCAGGTGCAGATCCAGTGGCTGTCAACATCAAGCCAAAGCAATTTCGGAGATTGCTTTATCTGAAAAGCAGGTGGAGCATTAGCATGAGGATTTATGTGGACTTTCCCAGGATTGCCCCCTCTGTCACTAGCTCCACTATGTGACACAAGTGAGTTGGTCCAAATAAATCCTGTTGCTTCACTTCTCTTCCCAAACAGGTTCTTCCCATTTCATGGAATGGTTGTCAACCTCAGTTGAACTGTGTGTGGGTTATGAGTCCTTGTGCTCAGGGGATCTCTTTGGACTTTGGTAACACAGCTTGTTGCTGCAAAGCAGGCATGATGCCTCTTTTGCCAAGTTTGCCTGGCATGGCTAACAAAAGCAGATTAATAGTGTAGCACCCCTATTTTGCCCCTGGTCCCAAGTTTTCAAAATTGGAAGGGAGATTCTTTTGCCAAATGCAAATCCTAACAATCGGGGAGAGTAAAAGATAACAACCATTGAATGTGAGAGTACAATGCAAGAGTTCAACCACAGTGATTGCTAAGATCCTAAAAGGTCTTCTGTGGTGGTTTGCAAAGATGAAATGAAGCCTCTTTTCCCAAGTGAAGAAAGAGCCAAAAGAAAAGCAGATTCCTGGGGCACGGGTGAAACATAAAGCAAATTTATACCTCAGTTTTCATCATAAGATGTTCCTTTGTATTCAGATCAGGTCGTAGGATAATAATGTAGCACTTGGGAAGGAAAATGCAGCCCAGCAGCCCAGCACTGGAGGCCAAGATGGAAAAGACCTGCACGGCCACCATGTACTTCCCCTTGGTGCTTAGGTAGGTGGGCACAAAGGACACCCAGACACTGCAGAAGACTAGCATGCTGAAGGTGATCAGCTTGGCCTCATTGAAGGCCCCAGGCAGCTTCCTGGCAAGAAAAGCCACCGTGAAGCAGACGGCAGCCAAGAAGCCCATGTAACCAAGGGCAGTGTAGAACATGGCCACAGAGCCTTCGTTGCACTGCAGGATGATCTGATCTGGTTGGGAGTGGATGTCCAAGTCAGGGAAGGGAGGAGAGGTTCCAAGCCAGATGAAGCAGATGACAACTTGGATGCTGGAATACACAATGACGATGGAGTTGGCCAAACTCTTGCCCAACCAGTTTCTTGCCCTGTTGCCTGGCTTGGTGGCCAGGAAGGCCAAGACCACTGTGATTGTTTTGGCTAAGAGAGAAGAGATGGCAACTGAATAGATGATACTGAAGGCTGTTTGTCTGAGAAGGCAGGTCATTTTGCTTGGCCAGCCTAAAAAGAGGAAGGGGGACAAGAAAGAAAGCAGGAGGGAGATGAGGAGAATATAGGAGATGTTGCGGTTGTTGGCTTTGACTACAGGGGTTTCTTGGAATTTAATGAAGATTCCTAACAGAAGTCCTGTGAATAAGGATAGCATGAGGGCCATGGAAGCCAGGGAGATCCCAAGAAAATCTTCATAGGACAGGAAGGTGATCACCTTGGGTGTACATTGAGTTAGGTTCTTGTTTGGATACTGGTCCTCTGTACATTTGGTGCAATGGTCAGCATCTGGAAAGAGAAAAAGAAAGTCTCCCTTCCATCCTTAACAACCTCTCCCCTTTATGTTGAGTCAAGGAGTTTGAACAGGTAACCGTGGGAGTGCAGCTCACTTGCCTCCATGTCCAGTCACATTTGCTAAGCTTCCTCACACTCTCATGCCAAAAACCCTCATTCAGTAAGCACTGATTCTAGAATCCAAAGTAGTGTTTGGGAAATCTCTTGTCACCAACGACTTCCTGGGCCATTTAGAGGATTTGCCTATGCATTTTCCCCTGAAATATTCTCCCCTTTCATAGCCATTTTGCCATTTGAGACCTCATTGAGGGAACCAGGCTGAAGGACACTTGTCCAGGGGCTCAGATCACTGGCAGAGTGTCTTTTGCAGGCCACACACTCTGCCTATCTGAATGATGTGTGGCAGGTCAGCTCCTAGGGAGATTCCTGCATGGAGGTTTCCTCTTGGCCACTGCGCTTTGTGGCAGAACTGGTGCATTGAAAGAATCACAGGACTAATCATAGAATAGTCTTGTAAGAAGGGGCCAGGAAGCTATGGAGTCCAATGTGCTGCTGTTGCAGGTCCCTAAGCTACAGGATCACATGTAGATGACTGTTGAGATGATGTCCAAACATGACATTCCCAACCATGCTGGCATATGGGCAGTTGAAGCAAAGGAGCAGAGCAAGAGTACCAGCAGGCCATGGAAGCCCTGTGTTGTAAATAGCCATGTGAAGTGTGCAATTTATTTTATAACATGAATAATTGTATCATAGTTGGGGGCAAATGGGAACCGTTCTCTGCTGCTTGGTCCCACAACTGTGCTCTACATAGTGGATAATTCATTATGGAGGAAGGGAAGTCCTCCTGCACACAGACGCAGTGAAAGCATGACATTTGCTAGCAAAGGTAATCGAGAAGGTAACAAACATGGGCACTTTGACAGACGGACAAAGATCTCTCTTCTTATGCTCTGATTTACATTTATGACATATTCACATTTCAGAAAAGGCCATTCGATTTTCCAATAATTCTTCATGGAGAAGAAACCTGAGGAAGCGCTCTGTGACATGCGATTGCCCTGTTTATAAAAGTGGGGTAAACCTGCTGGGAGGAAGCTTGGAGGACAGAATTTGCTGAGTAATGAGAGAAGGCACATTGCCTCACCCACCAGAGTGGAGGAAAAGTCCATCCTCCAACATTCCCCTGGGAGATCTACGTTGTGAATCCACTAATGGATAGTACAAGAAAGTTAGAGATGCCTCCACCAGAGAAGAAATCACAGGAGATTTCTGGTGACACATGCCCCTCTCCTCACCCAAATGCATTCTCCAAGTTGTTTGTGAGTAGTACTGCCAAGCAACTTGTGCATATTGTGAGAGGGTCCAAGTGTAGAGATGGCCTAGGGAGGAACTTTGCAGAATAGGGTTGATTACATGGTATGTACAAACCCATCATGGGCTGCTACCCAGAGTGTGCTTTCTGATGCAGGGATCCCAGTCCATTTCCTCATGTGGCTGGATTTGGGGAAACAGCCACCCTAAAAACATGTGGTTTGTTTAAAGCTTTGTTCGACTTCCTTTTGCTCCCTCCCTCATAACACTGGCACCTGAGGTCATCCTATGCTGCTGAATGGTGGGACCCAGCAAAGCACAGTCATTCACCACAGAGAAGATTCTTGAACTGTGGCACTCACTTCTAGAAAATGAAGCAGGAAGCATGGATTCATGAGGCTTGAACAGGTAGCCCAACCAATTCATTGAGAAGGCAGCTTCCAAGGACTTTTAGCCCTGATTGGACTATATTACCTCCAGGGCAGGGGAGGTAGGCCTCTGTGTTCCAGTTCCTGGGAAGATGCATGGGGTGGTACTGTGGGGCTTACGAGATGCAATGATCCATTAAACCTGCAGCATCTGTTGAAGATGAACATTCCCAGCTAGGAATCCTCTCTAGCAATGCCTCCCCTTTCAGTCATCCATGGTATGCTCTCAGCCCCAGCCTAAACACTTTTGGACTGAGCCACCTACCTGGCATCATCCCTGAGAAGAGCCCTATCACATCACCCAGAAGTTCCCACATACCCTCTTGCACAACTGAATGCTCCTCCCACAAACCAGGGTGCTACTCCTTGATGGAACTGGAAGGCACCTGTGGGTGCCTTTGTAGCAGTAGTGGAGGGAGGGAGGAGATGCCCCTTGCAAGACTGCCCCTTAGACTGGAACAGGGGACTCAAGAGGTTGAGGAGGCCCACAGCAGGAGAAGGAAGGGTATCCTGGAGATACGGAAGGTAGGTTTCAATCAGGCAATGGGCTGAATCAGAGAAGGGAGTGGGGAAGCATCTCAACAGGCACCACCCACGGCACATGATGCTCCTAGAGAGTAATGAGCAAGTAGTAAACAAGGCAGCTGATGCAATGTTGGGGCAAGGGATTATGGGAGGCAGAGCGTGCCACAGAGGGGCTTGGGGTATGTGCTGCTGCCTACAAGAGTACTGGAATAGTTATCTGCACCTAGTAGGATTCTCTGCAGGGTGTATCAATGCTCTGCAGGGGTTGGATTATCCTCTATGGACACCCACCTTCCTGAGTGGAAATGGTCCCTTCCGGACATGGAGCACAGTCATAGCAGCAAACAGGCTTTCCTTCCTGAACCACCTTGAAGAATCCTGGGTAGCAGCTCTCTACACACCTGGCCCTGGGCAGGGGCTGAGCACAAAAGCAAGGACCACCAGGAAGATGTGTTAGAGCTACTTACTGGAGGAAAGGAGAGGCAGCATTGGAATGGTCAGGTGTGGACTTCTAAGGCTGAAGTTTGTCCAGCAACTAGGTTTGTGAAGATTGGGCTAAAATCCCATCCTCTTCTTCTTGCTGAACTGCATCCACATGCTTGGAAAGCATTTGAAGAAATGAAGATGTACAAGTCATGTGCACAGAAACAGGTGGCTGGCCTCCTGAGTTCCCTTGGATGTGCTTCCTTACAGAGGAGCACACAAACAATTGTTGCAAGCTAGATTTGGGGCATAGAGAAAGTGCACTGGAGTCTGGGAAACCAAATCAGAGAAATCTGATGGAGTAAACTTCCCAAACGGAATTCCTCACACATTGCTGCCTCTAAGTAAACCTCAGCCCTTGCGGACGATCCCAATGCACATACATTCCCAAATACACATATTTGACAGGTCACGGAAAGCAATAAAGCATGGTTTTCTTCACCTTGTTGAGCCATTGGGGCCACACGATGGCATCTTGGTCAATGGTGCATTTGCGTCCAGACCACCCCTGCCTTTCTATGCTCCCAACTTTCATTTTGATGACAGAGCGGTTGGGAAACTTTACCCAGTTGACAATGTCCAAGTCAGCTGCCAGGTCCCCCTTCTCATCCAAATACACTCCATCCATGGAATGATTGTGAAACTGGGGGCTTCTCAGGAAGGGATGGAGCTGGAATGGAAGAGAAAGTGCCAGCACTGAGGAAAGATGAAGCCATGCTGGATTCCCCCGTTTTTCCCTTTTTACTCAGGGCTGGTTCTGTGTTGAAGTGGCTGGTGTGTATTCCCCAATGGATAAGGGTCCAAAATTCATCCCTGAATGTTCTTGGTGTGCTTTGGGAGGTTGGCAAGAGGAAGCCACTTCTCTAATTATGCAAAGATGTTCTGACACGGTGGTCAGGTCTTACTGCAGGGAAAGCGAGGCCAGCCTATTCTGAGAGTCTTGTCTCAACATTCTTAAGTAGCACCCAGTGGTCAGGCTGTTCAGACACACCAGTGAGTTCCTTCAACTGTATGCCCACAGTGGATTGCACTGTGTAGCACATGTAGCCTATTGCTGGGAGGGAATCCGTCTGTCCTGCCTGAAGATCAGACATTACATTGTGCAACTTAATAAAGCAATGTTTTCAGCACAGAAGGGTTTTCTTTTGAATGACCATGATAACTTTACTATAAAATGTGATTCATGAGGTGGGAGAAATTCATTCTGGACAATGAAAATTTTGGAACATGTGTGACTAAACAGTTCATGGGTCCACCTGGACAACTGGTTTGGCATCCAGAACTCCATGCAAAATCAGAAGATGTGATAACCCAGAACCAAAGCCTGAATAAGGGTTGAAAGTAGATTGTCACTGAACTGTGAGACATTGCTGAAACATGGATTACAACCGGGGACCCAGCTGAGTCAACCCATGAGGAAACCCTGTGACCTTTTGACCATGGTTTGATATGTCACTCATCTTCAGATGACATGTTAACCTACATTTCAACAATAAGCCATTTCAACAACTCTTGTGTCTGGGTAACATTGTCCAAGTCAAATTAATCACCAGGCTGGATAGACTTGAGCAAAGACCACTAAAACTGCTACTGAGGCCTCATGCAAGAGGCCTTGAGCACGGCGGGGGTGGGGGGCTGCCAGATGGACTGCATCCTCTGCGTCCAGGAAAAGGCAGAAACAGAGAGCTGAAAGGACAATCTGCAAGGGGGACCCTTCTGAGTATGCAATCTCTTGCCTCAGTTTCTCGTAGTTCCTACACTGATGCGATTCCTAATTATGCATGTCAGAAAGGTCTGAAATGGAAAAGCAAATACCTGCCATGACTGAAGGCTTTGCACAACCAGTCTGTGTCCATCGTTAATCCTCATCTTCTTGAATCTGGAGGAAAGAGCAGCATCCAAGGCCTGCACAGCAGCCTGGATGGTGTGGTAGGACAAGTAGCTGTCCAGAGAGAGCATTCTCTGCACCTCGTATTTGGGCGGGGCCTCCATGTTCCCCTTCTCTCTGCATCTTGTCCACCCTTTCACAGACACCACATGCTTTGCATAGGAACAAGCAAATTCCTTATTCACAAATTCCCTCATCGCAGAATAAAAGGGTGCAAAATCCTCATAGTTGGTCCTTGCATTTGTCTTGAGAATGAACGAAAAGAAACCATTGATGTTCTGGAAATATAGATTACTATATGCAAACGGAAGGGTGAAATCCCACATTGCCGTAGTTATCCAGACTTTCCCTCTCATGGGTTTCTTCTGTCCCAGTGTTAGTTCAACAAGATATATTCCATATAACAATGAACTAGTCTCTGTACAATAAACAAAAACATGGATTTTTTCCAACTTCTCCATTGTAGCTTGACGAAGCACTACATAATCTGATCTCATTTCTGAGAAAGTTTGTGAAAAAGACACGCAAATGTCATTCCTGAGGAGTTCTGGTGTCAAGGTTCTCAAGAACTTATTTCCATTATCAGTGTCTAAAGCAAAGAGCCCAACCATGGTCCATCTGAAATGCAGGAGGAGTTTGATGATCCCCACGTACTGGACCCCTTCTCTGGGGAGCATGTGGTAGAGAAAAGGGAACTGGGCTCGATCACTCAGGACGTGAGAAGCAAAAGCATAAGTGACCTGGGGAATTAAAGAAGAGACTGATAGATTCATTGCAGAATCACATTTCATTTCTTCATCTTATCAGGTCATACATCTTATCAAGTAAGTGTCTGTGTGAAACAACTTCCTTTCTTCCATCCTTCCTAAAAAATCAAATGTTTAGCCCTCATCAGTGTACAAATAGATGCTTGAAACAGCTTGAACTCTGGTGCATCTCCTAAGTTTCCACATTTGAGGCATCTTCCTGCTGATCATTCCAATTTTCCAGCAGTATGACTAGTTCAAAGGGATGGAAATGGAAAAGTTTATATTCTGCCTTTTTCTTACAAACTTGTAGCAGCTCAACTGATCCTCCTCCTTCTGCTCTCAATCCTATCCCCACAACAACAAGCCTGTGGGGTAGGTAGGTATGAGAGTCTGTGACTGGCCATGCTAACCCAGTTGTCTTCATGTCTGAGCAGGAACTAGAACCCATGGTTGAGTAGGAACTAGAATCCTTAATCAGTCCTCCATGAGGGATCCCAGAATTTGCCTTCTTTGCCTTTTGTGGTGGTGCCTTGTGGTCCTTAACATTCCTAGCTATGTGCAGACAGAATGTGAGAAAAGTGTCCATGATGTTGATGACACGATTTGCCAATCGGGTCAGAATTTTTCCTTCAAAATAGGCAACGTGGGCCTAGAGATTTAGAATGGGATGCTTGTGTGAGGCATGGCAGGGGGCTTTAACCCACTACAACCCACTCTTGGTGTGTTGGTGTAATGTGCCATTAAGACCTCTGGGAACCCTGTGAATGAAAGCCCTTCAAAATGCCATATCCACCCCCCTGTTCAGTCCCTCCAAGTTCAAGGCAGTGGCTTCCTTTATGGAGTTCATCTATCCCTTATTTGGCCTTCCTTTTCTTCTTCTGTCTTTGGCCTTCCCCAGCAATCTTGATCTGGACTGTCTTTCCCTACCCACTAAGGTTCTACCCACTAAGCATGTTGATTGATTCTATCAAAAATGCCAAGTAAAGGTAGATAGCACCTTCAAATGTTTTTCCCACACCTGTCCAATTTTGTAGATGCTCAACAGATTTGATATTTGGCTGGACATTTCAGAGTCAGATGCTTCGAGGATGGCAAAGAGTTGCTGTCGTCTGCCACACTTGTAGTTTGGGATATGGGTCCAACTGGTTGAAAGCAGGTCTATGACTGCATCAGTCGTCAGTCTTGCATTGCTATAGCTGTCATAGATGTCATAGCCCAGGGTGATATTGGGCAGGAGCCTGGGATTCTGGTTGATCTCCTGAATCGCAAAAAAGAAGGAGAGGATCTTCCAGTAATCGACAGATCCTGAACTGGGTAAAAAGGGGATGTGTGATGTCAGTATGCGCTCTACAACACATTGAAATGATTTTTCAGATGTTGCCCTGGGAGATCTCATGTACACACACACATACATGACATCGAGTTTCTATGGCTTTCTACATACAGACACAGATCCCAAGCCAAAGTCAGATGCCACCCTCTGCACTGCTGAGGGTGCCCCTCTGCACAGTTTGCTCATGCTGGTTTGTTGCAGATGAATGCTGCCTTAGTGTGACTAAACAACCCCCAAACCTAGCTGTGTATGTGCTTTGTCTTATCCCCTGAACCAGCTCAGCGACTTACTCCATCTTTTCATTAGAGGCTGGCTTTGTGAAAGTGTGTGGAAGAAACTGGGCACGTGCAGCAGAGATGGCTGCAGCAATGACATAGTCTCCTGGCCTGTAGTGATTCAGGGGGTGGACTTCATGCTGGTCCCAGCTCCAGGGGCATCTGGCCTTCAGCATCCCACAGGACGCCTCTGGGAGAAGCAGCAGTAGCATCAGGATAAAGAGCAGAGTCATTCTGGCTTAGCCAGGCACAGCCTCCTTCTTGCTTCTCCAGCCGGGAATGATGAGTATTGGCTGGAGCAGTTGAACTGGCTGAATGAGGCTTTACTGGCTCCCCAGACAGAGAGGGACCCAAACCAAGGCTCCTCCTTAGGTGGATGAAAAGATGTCACATGCACCATGGAATCATAGAATAGTAGATTTGGAAGGGGCCAACCCCCTGTTGTTGCATAACACCAAGTTACACCATCTCACTCAGATTCTTGTCCAGTTTCTTTCTGAATGTCTCTAGTGTGGGAGATAGCACCACTTATGCAGGCAGCTGGTTCCACTGTTGTGACATTGAAGAAGCTTTTCCTGATATCTAGCCTGAAAGTCTCGTCGCCTTCTCTGAAGGTTCTCCCAAGCTTTCAGTGGAAAGAGAGGCCTTCATGTATCTTCCTTTTAGTGCCTGGATGCACAGTGGCACCTCTGGTGGCTCTGGCTTCCCGTGTTTACAAGGGTGAAGTCAAGGATGGTATTTTCTGGGTGGGAATCCCAAGAGTCCTAGCAAGGATACCCATAGAGCATTGTGGTTTCCATAAGTATAAGGTCGCCAATTTGGGACACATGTGCAACTTCCCGACTCTGAGGGTTGTTCTATGCACTTGTGCGCTGCTGGAGAAAAATACTTTTTTGAGGACCCATGGATGCCACTCCAGCTAATGAACCTGTCTCAAGAAATGCTTTTGAATGCATGCTGTGCCATATGCCTCAATGACTGACTAGCTTCATCACACATTTGCTATCCCCCCGTCCCCCAAGCGCCAACACTTCCCAGGTTATAATTTGGGAAATCCAAATAAATGATATTGGGAAAAAGGACTGTGCAGGTATCCTTCTTGGGTGAATCCTCAGTACACTTCTCCCAATTCCCAAAAGAGCCAGAAGCTCCCCAGTCAAGCTTCCTTTTCCAAGAACGAAGAAATTTCCCCAGCAATAGGAAATACCTGCTTAGCCCAGATGCTGGCATTTCCCCTTTATTTATTCAGTAACTTGGGCAACTTGTAATTGGTGGGCATCCCTCTACCCAGCAGTGCTCTTGTAGGTTTTTCTCTGCAGAGGGGTTTTCCTGAGTCTTCTCACCAAGAAAAGTGCTGAAGTTTCCAATATAGAATTTAATGGTGTAAATTCTTAAAAGTCATAGTGATTCACCTATCAAAACAACAATGGAACAGGAATGTCTTAAGTTGGTGCCTAAATGAAGGATAAGTGGCTGTGAGAAAACTCTGTGGGATCCAATTCCAGAGTTGGGGTGCTCGGCCCTCTTTTCCCTTTGCCTTTTTCCTAACTGCTTCAAGAGGAGGAGGAACACAAAGAAGGACTTTAGGGGAAGACTGCAGTGATCAGGCTGAATCATTTGGAGAAAGGTGCTTTTTCAGATCACCTGGCCCCAAGTTTCCTTGCCTGTCCCCTCTCTCCTAATGTTCTGATAACCGAATCTCCCATCTGTGCTGCCTCCTACCAACCGCCATCTCCTTCTCATCTCTACGTCTGACAGACTACTCAGCTCTTGGTGTACACCCTCTCCAGACTCCAAACCGGACTCCTGTTTTCCCTTTGGCACATCAGAGCTCTCTTCAGTTTCCACCTCATGTTCCACTAATTGCTGGGTTCTCTCCCCACTCCCACGGGAAGGTTGGATGTCACTGCAACCCCCTGGGGCAACTCTGCTGGTTCTGCAGACATTTCCTGGCTTTGATCTGACAGTGTCCTTAGTTGACATTCCGAAACTGCTTCTTCTTCACTGTCTGACCTCCCATTCCCATCAAATCTATCAACAGACTGCAGCCTTTCCAGTTGCTTTTCCCAATGCATTTGCACAAGAGAGGTCATCGCACAGGGTGACCAAGGCAGCTTCCATTCCAAAACCAGGCAAAACCTGGTTTTCCATTCCAAACCCAGGCAAGTGAAACTGGGCTTGGAAGCATGCAGGCAGCCCATGCAAATGGGGCAGCATTCGTGTGATATGCTCAGGCTGTCTGGTCCCTGCTATTAGTCATCTCCTGTTTTGTTTCTTTGCTCTCAGCTCTGCGACTTACCAGGAAGCCATATCAGCTTGACTGCACAGAATGTGCCCAGGTATGATTGTCCCAATGGTCAAGGTAATACATTTCATCATGGTTAGTTTAGTCTTTAAAAACCATGATAAGAAACATGGGTTTATCGGTACCACTGTGGAAGAGCATGTTGTCTGAACCCAGAATTGTGGTTTCCACTGTGCTGTTATGCAACTACCACAGAGTCCTCTGGAAGGAACAGCAATTGCAGGATCTGCTCCAGCCATCCAACCTGATTACCTGAGATGTGCCATAAAAGCCTGGAGTTGATATCAAAGAACAGGTGTGCACGATTGCCCTGGAAAGCACCATGGACCTGTATAGCCACTGCTCCATACATAAGACCGCAGAAGGCATTGCACTTCAGGGTGACATCCACCGGTGGTGGGACTGGTTCTCCCTTCTCTGGGGTGCAGTATGAGAAATGTTTGCAAGTTGCCTCAAGACTTAGCTTGAGAAGTGGCCCAGTGCACAAAGTCAGGCAAAAGAGGTCTCCTACGGTGTAATCTGATTCATGTTTAGATGGAGAAAAGGCTGCTGCTGTGTGGAGCATCCTGGGCATGTTTGACCTTTTTGCTTTGATCCCAACATGCATGGGATTGCTCCTGTAGGGTTGTGATCTGGAGCAGGGCTGCAACAAGCCAAGGCCCTTTCTTGGGAAGGCTGTTTCTGCCCAGTGCATGGGAGCCCAGCTTCCACTGATAGTTTGGCTGGAGCACATTCTTTCCTTTTTTGTTTCAGATTGCTTCATCACTCACTGGAGGAAACAATCATGCTAGGGAAGGTAAAGGCAGAAGATGAGGAGAAAGATTGGCTACCAGATGGATCCATTCCATCAAGGCTTGGACGTGCAAGAGCTGAGCACGGCTGTCAAAGACAGGACTTCTTGGATGACACTCATTGCTATCAGGGGCCATATGACAAGGATAACCTTATGGCACCTGGCAACAACATTCTTCCCTCCCACGGACAAGAGTACCATCCCTTTTCTCACTGTGATCCTCGAAAACATCTTTGGAAATGGTGCTCCCATCATACTAGAGATGTGGGTCTTTGACAATGATTGTGCTTAGTGATTCTTGCAGATGTTCTCATCACTCTATGCAAGTTTCACAGCACTGAGCTCCCCGGGCATCCACTCTTCACTCTCATGCAGGAGGTAGAATGTAGGACTAATTGTAGCTCAGTAAATACGGGAATCGCTTCCATGCTGTCTATCCTCTTTATCCCACATTTCTTATCAAGATAAGAATGCCTTCCAATCTGAGCCAAAGTCCCTCTGTAGTGGCATCACCAACATAGACCTGTTCCTGATGGAAATTGGTAACCTGGCAAGATTTTCCTATGACCTGAATTTTATTGTGTATAATTCCTCCAAAAGTCACATTAAAAAGGTTCTTACAAAGATACAGGAATTTACTGAATTTTGTTGATCCTCTGAAGTTGCTGTATGGATGTCCCATGGTCACCTTAGCTTTATTCCCTCAGTTCTCTTGGAAATGTAGCAGAAAATATGAAATGGCAGGAGAGGGACTCGCAAAGTTGCACCCTGACTCCGACTGGGGCTGCAGGGCCTGGCACTGTTTCTTCATGCAGCTCCAGCACCCAGGGACCACTTCTCACCACAGCAGCACTTTCTCCAGCCCCCAGAAACCACTCTTTTGCTGCAAGGCTTCAAAAACCCAGCTGTGGTGCTGGGAGGCATGCTGGGAGTTGCAGGAGTTGTTCCTGCCTGGACATTGAAAGAAACTGCCTTACTCACTCTGAATAGAGGTACCTGCTTACCCTGATAGGCCTCAGGCAGGTCCCCCTCCTGGCTCTTCAGTCCTTCCCTTGAGCTCGTGGAACAAGAATGTCCAAGTGATGCTCTCAAGAGACACATCTGAGCTGGAGACACCTCCAACTCCCAAGGAGCATGAGCCATTCTTTTCAAGGCCACAGCATCTGCTGGGCCCTTCTGGGTTGTGGCCAACCGCCTTACTGCACTGGCTTAGCTGTGGTTCCTGCTGTCTGTGTCCTGACATAGTGATGTTGGGAATTGTGGGCACCGTCACACTCCTTTAGTATCTTGAGTAATTCCAGCAGGCCCTCAGACTCACAGCACACACTGAACTTTCCACCACTGTGTCCCTCATTTCCCATGAGCACAGAACGCCGCTGCACAAAAGCTGGGAGCTGCTTGCAATGGGGAATCTGCAGAGCCACACAGAATGGCAGTGACACATTGCCTGGAAGGATGCTGCCCGATGTGTGCAGGATTCTTACCTGTGCAAGGGACAGCTGGGTTAAGTGGGGGTTCCAGAACCTGAGACTGTTCTGATCTTCTAAAGATCCCCCTGATGTAGTGGCAAATGCTCAGTAAAGATTGTCTGTCCAAATGAGGGTAGCAATTGGGCCTGCCTCTTGCAAATCACAGCAATCCAAGGTATGGGGCAGGGAGAGCTGCTTTCCGGGTAAAGCAGTGTTGGTAGGACAGAGGTAGGACAATCTGCACAGATACCCTGCACAGCCTCTGGACTCCACAGGAACATGAGATCATGAGGAAAGATGTGCCAGACCAGACCCCTGGTCCATCCAGTCCAGCTCTCTATTCTCTTGGTGGCAAACTAGAAATCCACAGGATCCCTCAGGTAGGACGTAGACAAGATGGGGACAACAGAGGATGCAGAGAAGATCATTTGGTTACTGGTAGCCAGAGGCAGATGAAGGGAGACAGGAATGCAGAGATTCCTTTCCCTGAAACAGAGGAACTCATCCTACTGCTGAAACCAGTGTAGAGCCAGTGTAGAGCACAAATGTCTCCTGGGAATACCATCCTTGCTCTTCAAGGCATTTTCTGTAAAGCCAGCCCTAGGTAGAGCCAAGTTGGTATCTGTGCGCTCTGGAAATGGAGGGGAAATAATCAATGTGTGCTGAAGGTCTATGCGACAGATATTGCATGGAAGTGATTCTCACTTTAAAACCTCAACGGCGTCTCCTTGCCCTTCTGCTCACGGAAGACACTTCATGTACGTCTGCAACCATGGGTGTGGGTCTCATCTTTCTCTTTTTTCTAGGAATGGGGGTGGAAGAAGCTGGACTGGCTGCAATCAAAGGATATTATGGGTAGGGTTTTAAGGATGAAATGAAGAAGGTTGGATCTTGATCCAAGGCCAGTTCTCCCTTTTCTCATAACACTCCTTTGGATCCACCTAGAAAAGGATGAACATAGCAGTGCAATCTTGGTTCAAGTCATCCTTAAAACCACAGCAAGACATTATGCTCAGTCTAAGCAGTTGATTGACAATGTCAACCAGCTACCTCTCCCTGACAGAGACAAATACAAGAAAAATACAGTACTAGGTAGCCAGTATACTGAACTGGCTTCGAAAATCCAGGTCATAAAAAGAGTCTTTCAGAAGCTGTGTGTCATGTACACAATTTCAAGGCATTGATGAGATTCTGAATGGGTGAGAAGGTGAGGACAATAGAGAATAATGCACACACATTGAGAAATTGGCATAGGCATGAAGAAAAACATCATGGCCCCTCAAAGGCGTCAGGAACAAATAAAATAGGGTGGTTGAGAAACCTAACAGCTTTAAAAGTTTTGTGTTTTTGCAATCTTAAAGCATTTTTTTTACAAAATACTTAAAGGCAAAGTATGAGCTGGCTAGGTATTTTTACATTGCAAAGGAAGCTCAGCTGCTGATCTGCAAAAGTGTTTCAAAGCTGTGTTGGAGCTTGCCCTATCTGCAAAGCTGGTGGAGCATTGGGATAGCTTGGGACTGTTTTTCCTTCTCCCCTTCCCTGAGAAGTAAATAGAAAGGAAAAACTGTGGAGATGGGGAAGGGGAGTGAGGGCACTGCTGGAAGTTTTCATATTAAAGAACATGCAAAGGATATCTTTTTAGTTAAGGATTTATTTGGACTTTCAGCATTCCTGAGAATGCTCCTATGTTGCTAGCTTGGCTATGTGACACAAGCAGATGAGTAGCAAGGGGGTAGGAATGTGTAAGTTAAGAACCATGGTGAATCAGGTTGGGTGACAGCAAGCATTAAAGGCCAGACTGCAATACAATAGAGAAAGCACATTCACTGTGGAGAAAATAATAAAAGCTCTTCTTCAGTGCTTTTGAAAAGATGATATGAAGCCTTTTTTCCCAAGTGCAGAAAACTGCAAAGGAAACGGAGGATTCCTGGGGCACAGGTAAAATAGAAACCAAATTTATTCTTGAGTTTTCATCATGAGATGTTCCTTTGCATTCATATAAGGTCTAAGGATAATAATGTAGCACTTGGGAAGGAAGATGCATCCCAGCAGCCCAGTGCTAGAGGCCAAGATGGAGAATACCTGCACGGCCACCATGTACTTCCCCTTAGTACTTAGGTAGGTGGGTACGAAGGATATCCAGACGCTGCAGAAGAGCAACATGCTAAAGGTGATCAGCTTGGCTTCATTGAAGGCCCCAGGCAGCTTCCTGGCCAGGAAAGCCACTGTAAAGCAGACGGCAGCCAGGAAGCCCATGTAGCCAAGGGCAGTGTAGAATATGGTCACAGAGCCTTCGTTGCATTGCAGGATGATCTGATCAGGTTGAGAGTGCATGTCCTTATCAGGGAAGGGAGGAGAGGTTCCCAGCCAGATGATGCAGATGACAACTTGGATGCTGGAATAAAAAATGATGATGGAATTGGTCAAACTCTTCCCCAACAAGTTCCTTGCTCTGTTGCCTGGCTTGGTGGCCAAGAAGGCCACTACCACGGTGATTGTTTTGGCTAAGAGAGAAGAGACAGCAACTGAGAAGATAATGCTGAAGGCTGTTTGTCGGAGAAGGCAGGTCAGCTTCCTGGGCAGTCCAATGAAGAGGAAGGAGGAGGAGAAGGCAAGCAGGAGGGAGACGAGAAGAATATAGGAGAGGTCACGGTTGTTGGCTTTCACGACTGGGGTTTCTTGAAATTTAATGAAGATTCCTAACACAAGTCCTGTGAATAAGGCTAGCATGAGAGCCATGAAAGCCAGGATGATTCCAAGAGAATCTTTATAGGACAGGAAGGTAATCTTCTTGGGGATACATTGGGTTTGGTTCTTGTTTGGATGCTTATCAGCTGGACACCTGGTGCAATGGTCAGCATCTGAAAACAGAAAGAGAAAGATCTCCTTTTCATCCTTTGCAACCTATGTTCTGTACACTCAATCAAGGATTTTGAGCCAGAAACCCTGGAAGTGCACACTACTTTCCGACAGGCCCATTCGGAGTTGCTATGCTTCTTCCTTCTCTCATACCAGTGATTCCTGTGTTTTGAATTCAAAGATGACTATGGGGAATCCCTGGTCCTCAGAGCTTTCCTGTGCTATTTTAGGGGTTTTGCTTAGCTATCTCCTGCTGGAATATTCCCCTTAGTTATAGCCAATGTGTCTTTTGAGGCCAGATGCTCACAGCACTGGACATGTCTCTTTTGTTGGGCATATTTTATGTATTCATTTATTTAAGCTTTTATATGCTGTCCCTTATGCATGGCATCTCAGGATGGCTTACAATTATTAAAATCAAAAGACAGTGAAACTAGCCATATCAAAATAATATAGAACAAATAACCAAGAAATATAAATTAAATAAAAAGCGACTGTTGAACATTAAAATACTAGCTTTTAAAATAGCGATGCTCTTCCTATCAGAATGCTGTGTGGTAGGTGAACTCTAAGGTACATGTCTTCAGAGAGGCTTCTCACTGGGCACTGTGCAGTGTGGCTGAAATTGTGTATTCAGAGAATCAGAAAACAGG
Source organism: Varanus salvator macromaculatus (assembly GCA_023646645.1). Classification (NCBI taxonomy): domain Eukaryota; kingdom Metazoa; phylum Chordata; class Lepidosauria; order Squamata; family Varanidae; genus Varanus; species Varanus salvator. The sequence continues at coordinate 129,949 of JAIXND010000812.1, forward strand.
AGAGTTGGAAGGGCCCAAAAGACCATGCAGTCCAATGCGCTGCTGTTGCAGGACACCATCTTGTGCCATTCCATTCACATGACTGCCCAGATACTGCCCAGATGCATTATTTGCAGTCACATTGGTGGATGGAACAGACAAAGAAATGGAACTGAGTGAACAAGCCATGTGAAGTTTGTGATTTGGAAACATAGAAGCATAGAAACATTGAAACAAAGTGAGTCAGAAGAGGCCTCCTGGACCATCTAGAGTGACCCTTGACTCCAAACAGCTCACTCATGTAATCCCCAGCATGGGGTTGTCCAAATGTTATTGTACAGTATAAACAGAGGCATCATAGTTGGGAACAGAGAGGTATTATTGCTTGCTCCTGGCTCCAGCAATGGTGCCTCTGAATGGTGGACAATGCAGGACGGAGCAAGGGAGGTTCTCCTTCACACAGGCACTCTGAAAGCATGCCATTTGCTAGCAAAGGTGATCCTGAAGTGAAAAATCATGGACGCCTTGAAAGATCTCTCTTTGTATGTTCTTATTTACATTTGTGGATACATTCACATTTTAGAAAGGCCACAATAATTCTGCTAATCTTCCTCCGAAGGAGAAAAACCCTTAGCAAGAATTTGGTGTCATGCAACTCTCATGCTTTGGCTAGTGGGGTAAACATTACAGTAGGACTCATGGAGGAAAGAATGTGCTGCAAAGGTTCTGACAACACCCTGCCTCACCCACTAAAGTAGAGGAAACATCCATCTTCCAACATTCCTTTTGGAGACCCACTTTGTGAAACTGCTTTTGGACAGTTCAAGGAAGGTAGAAATGCCTCCACATGAGAAGAACTCACATGAGCTTGGAGACCCACTTTGTCAAGCCATTGTATTGCATGAGCAAGAGTGCCAACAGGTCCAGTGTTGTAAAAAGCCCCGTGTAGTGTGTGATTCATTGCACAACAAAAATAAAGGCATAATATTTCAGGGCAAGGAGGAACCAAACATTAGAAATGTTTTAATAAACAAACAAACAAACAAACAAACCATGCCCTGCTACTTGGTCCATCAATGGTGCCTCTGAAGAGCAGAGAAAAATGGGTGGAGGAAGGGAGGTGCTTAATCACATTTCCCTCCCAGATCCACTTGCCAAATTGAACTTCGTTGGTCACACTAAAAACCAGTTGTGGAGTTTGCAAGATAGGGTTGAACTACAGATATGGCCCAGAGAAGAACTTTGCTTAATGTGATTGAGTACATGCTATGTACAAACCCATCGCAAGCTGCCAGCATGAGTGGGCTTTTAGAAGAGGGCAACCCACTTCTCCATGTGCCTTGAAACACCTACCCTGGCTCCATGGGGCTTGTTCAAAGGCTTGTTTGACCTGCTTTGCTCCCTCCCTTATAACATCGGTTCCTGAGGTCTTCCTATGATGCTGATTACTGGGTGATTCCATCTGGCCCAAAAAAGACAGTCACTCTCCATACAGCAGATTCTTAAACTATGGCATTCTCTTCCACAAGTTGAAGCAGGAACCACAAATCAAGAAGACTTGAAGAGATTGTTAGAACAATTCATGCAGATGCCAGCTTCCAAGGTCTGTGAGCCCTCCAGAGCAGAGGAGGTAGGCTGCTGTGTTCCAGTGGCTCAGTGGATGGGAGTGCTTTGGCACTTCAACTCTTCCAATCTGCTGAAGATAATCATTCCCAGCTAGGAACCCTCCACGGCAATGTCTCCCCTTTCACTGCCCCTCACTGTGTACTCAGAGCACACCCCAGGAGCACACTTTTGGACACAGTGACCCTTCAAGCAATGTCCCTGAGAAGAGCCCCAGTGGCTCCACTCAAAGATTCCCAAAACCCCTCTTGCACCACAGGGTTCTACTCCCTGAACCCAGGTTGCTGATTCTTGTGTGAACTGGGAAGACACTTGTGGGTGGCTTCGTAGCAGCAGCGGTGTGGGTCGGGGGATGTCCCTTGCATGACTGCCTCTGAGTTGGAGTAGAGAGCTCAAGGGGATGAGGAGGGAATGGGGCAAGAGGGACAGGTCACCTTGCAGAACTCAAGGTTCAGCAGTAGAAGGAATGGGTCCTGAATTTATGGAAAGAACAGGCAGATTTCAAGCAGGCAAGGGGCGGAATTGGAGCAGGGGGTGGGGAAGCATCCCACTGGGAGCCTTGCAGATGTGATGGTGTGACACATTATTATGGGAGGTAGGGCATGCCACAAAGGAACTTGGGATATATGCTGTTGGTGAGTGGATGACTGGAGAAAGGGTTACAAGAACAATGGTCTACATGGAGTAGGATTCTTGGCAGGGTGTGTCCAGCCCACACCCCACATGCCAGGAGCATGCTTTTGGACCCATTGACCTCAGTGGCAAAGAACCCCATGGTGTCATGCAAAGGTTCCCAAAGCCCCTCTTGCTCCACCAAGTTCTCCCACAACGCAGGGTATTGCCCCTGGGGGAACTGAGCAGAAACTTGTGGGTAGCAGCAATGGAGGGAATCAGGGGAAATCCCTTGCAAGACTTCCCCTTCAGTTGGAGCAGATGTCTCAAGCGGTTGTGGAGGATGCTGGGGCAAGGGAAACAGGTCACATTGCAGAACGCAAGGCACAACAGAAAGGGTTCCTAGATATAAAGTGGCGGGGAGAGGCAGAATTTAAGCAGGCAAGGGACTGCATGGGAGCAGTGGGTGGGGAAACATCCCACCAGGAGCCAGCTAAGACAAATGATGCTCCATATGTGAAGTGGACCAGTAGCAAAACAGGGGGCAAGGAATTATGGGAGGCAGAGCATGTCAGAAAGGATCTTGGGATATGTGTGGTTGCCAGAAGGAAGACTTGAGAAAGAAGACTGGAACACTGCATTCTCTGTGGTAGGATTGTGTGTAGGGGCTATCATTTCATAGATAGATATGCCAGAGCGCCCAGTGCTTTGGAGACTGGATTTCCCTCCATCATAACCTTGGCTGTAATAGGAGGCCCATAAATACTGACGAGGAAGGCCTTGACAGTTGTAGATGGCCAACAAATACATGTATAAATATAAGTAAGCAAGTAAATAAATAAAGAACCCACCTTCCTTAGAGGAGATAGTCCCTTCTGGGCAGGGAGCACAGTCATAGCAGCAAACGGGCTTTCCTTCCTGAACCACCTTGTAGAATCCTGGGCGGCAGCTATCCACACACCTGCCCTTGGGCAGGGTCTGAGCACAAAAGCAAGAACCACCAGGAAGATGCATTAGAGCTATTTCACTTGGGAAATGGAGAGGCAGGTTTGGAATGGACAGACTTCTAGTAATCAAACTGATCCTGCAAGTAAGTTGTGAAGATTGCCTCTCACGAGGATGAGGAAAAGGTCCTTTGGAGACGCTCTAGCGCGCTTCTTCCGGAAGACTTTAGAGTGAGTTGAGGGGGCGGGGGTTCAGGCCCCCTAGAAATGTGTCTGCACTGGACAAGTGTGGGGAGGGGAACAGGGCTCTGGGAGCAGGGCTTTAGGAGAACTGCAGGGATTAGCAGGTATGTGAACAGCAATTCGGAGCCTGCTGGAGAAATTTCAAGCCTTTCTCAGCCAGAAGAATGCAGGAGGGGGAAGACTCTCCACAAGTCTGCGACATGTAAATACAGACTGCTATAGATTATACCATCGGATCTACTGGAAAACATTTTTATCTCTCTTTTTCTTTGCAACAATACTTGTGGAAAAAGCTACATTGGTTATCAACTGATTTAAAAAGAAGAAATTGAAAGCCCTTTGGGTGAAGGACAGGAAAGGATTTTTACTCCCTTTCATGGAACGTAAACGCGGCGGCTGCTAGGTGAAGAGATAAGTTTGTAAATAATGTAATGTTTTTCTTTTTTATAATCTCTTCAAGGGCAAAACTTGAAGTAACAAATTAATGCTTAATTATATGAGAGATGCAATCTTCTAGTTTTTTGGATTGATGCCAGATATCGGCCATCTTCTTTTCTTTGTCCCTGAAGTGTATGGAAGTGTATGGATTCCTGCCAAGGCTGTAAAAGCACTGCTAAGATGGAGGAAAGGAAAAATTTCTTAAAAATACTTTTGAAGATTAAAGACTCTTTAAAGGCCATAAGTCTTCAAGTTAACGTGCTAACTAAACAACTTGACGGTGTACTAATGGAATCAAAAGCCGACTCTGACAAGACTGTTGCTTTTTATATTAGTAAAGCTTCGGTCAGTCACTTCCTACCTGGGCAGAATCAGCAAATAGAAGAGAAAGACGAAGCTGAGAAACTAATAAGGGAACTTGGCCAGAATAAACAAACAATTGACTATCTTAAAATATTGGGCAAGCGAAATGAGCAAGCTGTTGGTTATCTACAAATTCCACAGGAAATAAGCATAACACGAGAGATAGTCTGTGGCCATGTTTTAATACAAGATCTCCTACAGGCATTTCTTTGGAAGAAGGAGCAGAAGAAGAACCAATTAAGACGATTTTACAATTGGAAGAAGAAGAAAAAGGGGTGACGAGGAGACGTAGGAAGAGAATGTGCTATTATGTTTTTGTTTTCCCTTTATAATTAAGGGAATTTTATTATAGGTGTTAAGGTTTAAGCTAAGATGGAATATAAAATCTCTGTTAAATAGGATACAGTGGCTAAATAATTGTAATGTTTTTTTCTCTTTTTTGTTTTGTCTTTTCCTCTTTTATAGGGATGATCTAAACAATCTGGTATGTGGAAATGAGATTAATAGGCTGACAAAGTGAAAACAGGAGAACTTATCTTATAATTAAAAGCTATACAGAGTCAGCTATATTTGTTTAAATGGAGTTCGTATTGAGGTTGGCGTGCTTATGAGTAATATAGAAAAAAAATGTGTGCTACAGTCTTTGGTAAAATAAAGGAATTTATTATAGATGTAAAGGTTTAAGCTAGATGAAATATGGAACTCTTTGCTAGATGGTATATTGGCTAAACAGAACTGTGATGTTATTTTTTCTTTTTTTTATGTGTGTTTTTCCTCTTTCCATTTTATACAAGGAAGGATATAATAATTTAGCTTAAGTGTTAAATGAGTATATCTGAAAGTGAAACTATATAGAGTCCATGATATCTGTATGTAACAGGCTATTGTTTTTTGGTGAAATATTATACTTTGTTCCCATTTGCAATTGAAAATAAGGAAATTTATTATAGGTGTTAAGGGTTAAGCTAGATGCATGTAGAAGAAGACTTGAATGTAGATATGAGATAAAGGAAGGCTGACATAATAATTTAGTTTAAGCTGTTGAAGTGTGTAGAATTGCTTAGAGGAAATTGACTACTGAAGGAGAGAAAAAGAAAAAAAATGTAATCTCACTAAATTGGAGTAGCCCCCTTTGAACAATGGACAGGAAAAGCAGGATTTTTTGAAAGAGAGACACGGGACTAACCTTATGGAAGAAGGAAGATTGTGACTTTTATTGAATTTGAAACTTCATTATGAATCAGCTGGAAAAACGGGACTTGATTTTATTTTTTATTTTTTTTGATATGTTGCTATAAAAGGGAGCATAATAAGATTCTTGCATGTTAAAAGATGTTAAAAAATATGTTGTAGAGGCTGATCCAGTAGATCTGATGTGCGTTTTGTGATGATTTGTAGTTTTAGTTAAAAAACTTAATAAAATTTATTTTTTTTAAAAAAGGAGTACTGCAGGGATTGATAGGACTCCTTCTGGGAGAGGCCAGGTATTTATTTATTTATAAATAAATAAATATTTCTATGCCGCCCCATTCGCAAAAAAACGGATACATCTCGGATTGCACATAAAAACCCCATAAATACAGTCAATAAATTAACAATTAAAATAACTTTTAAATAAAAAGGTCTTGGCCTGGCACCAAAAAACAAATAACATCGGCGCCAGGCAGACCTCTCTGGGGAGCAAATTCCATAGGTGGGGCACCACCACAGAGAAGGCCCTCCTCCGGGTACTCACCCTCCTAATATCTTTCACGGAGGGTTCCTGGAGAAAGGCCTCTGCTGCTGATCTCAAGGGGTGGCAGGGCATATATGGACGTAAGCGCTCCTTTAGATAACCAGGTCCCAAGCTGTTGAGGGCTTTATAGGTGATAACCAACACCTTGAATTGGGCCCGGACTTGAATGGGAAGCCAGTGAAGCTGACAGACGACTGGGGCTATATGAGAACAATGCCCAGTCCCTGGCAGCAACCTGGCAGCTCTGTTTTGCACCAATTGATGGATCAGCTGAAGCTGAAGGAAAGCGCTCCTCTCCACCTCTGTCACTTGAGCTTCTAATGACAGCTCAGGGTCAAGAAGCACTCCCAAGCTGTGAACCATGTCCCTAAGAGGGAGTGCAACCCCATTCAGGACAAGGTACAAGTCCCCCACCCCAAAGCCCGAACCACCCACCAACAGGACCTCCGTCTTGTCTGGATTGAGCTTCAGTTTGTTGGCTCTCATTCAGCCCATTACCTTGGCCAGGCACCGGTTCAGTACAGTCACTCACCTGGATTTGTTGAAAACAAGAGGTAGAGAGGTAGAGCGTACTGATGATTTCGCAGCCCACACCTCCTAATGATCTCTCCCAGTGGTTTCATGTAGATGTTGAATAGCAAGGGGGACGAAATGGACCCCTGCGGAACTCCATGGCATAACTGCCATGGTGCAGAGCCATAGCCCCCCAGCACCACCTTCTGGACTCAGCTGTTGAGATAGGAGCAGAACCACCGCAACGCGGTGCCTCCAACTCCCAATCCCACTAGCCTATCCAGAAGGATACCATGGTCGATGGTATCGAAAGCCGCTGAGAGGTCCAGGAGAACCAACTGGGACGCACTCCCCCTGTCTCTCTCCCTGCACAGGTCATCGTACAGGGTGACCAAGGCAGATTCAGTGCCGTACCCGGGTCTGAAGCCAGACTGAAATGGGTCCAGATAATCCATCTCATACAAGAGTGCTTGGAGTTGTCCCGGCACCACCCGCTCTAACACCTTGCCAAAGAACCGGATGTTGGCCACTGGTCTATAATTGGCAGCCACCTCTGGATCCAGGGATGCCTTCTTTAGGTCTGGCTGGACTACCACCTCTTGTAAAGGGGCAGGTACTCGGCCATCCCTCAGAGAGGCATTGACATCCTCCAGGATCCAGGCCCCTATCCCATGTTTGGCTTTGTTAAGTAACCAAGATGGGCAAGGGTCCAGTAAGCAGGTGGTGGGACATACTTGTCCAAGCACCTTGTCCACATCATCAGGTCGCAAAAACTGAAATTCATCCATCATGAATCACTAGTGGAGTCCAGCTTGTGATGAGTTTCTCCTTGAAATGCTTGGCAAAGTTGTCACAGCTGCCACAGCACAGGCCCGATAATGAGCTCTTCAGTGTGTTTGGTCAGAATCATCACATGATTTCCTCCAGCTACGCTATAGATGTCTCCCAACCCACTTCATCGCCCGTAATTCAGGTGAAAACCAAGGGGATGAAAGGCTGTGCCAGGTGCAAGAGGACGCTTAGGAGCGATTGTATCAATAGCCCTGGTCATTTCACCATTCCATAGTTCAACCAGGGCATCGACAGGAGCACCAGCCTTATCAACCGGGAAATCCCCCAGGGCCTTCAGGAATCCAACCGGATCCATCTGGCTCCGGGGTTGGACCAACACAATCGGGTCCTCATCCTTACAGAAAGAAAGGCCAGTCTTGAGCTCAGACCTCATGAGGAAGTGATCTGACCATGACAGAGGTGTCAGATGCAAGTTCCTCACCCTCAGACCACCCTCTTCCTGTCCCGTCGAGAAAACCAGGTCCAGAGTGTGTCCACATTCATGGGTCAGACCAATGATGTGTTGAGACAGCCCCATGGCCGCCATGGAGGCCATGAAGTCCTGAGCCGCCCTCGTCAGAACCGTCTCGGGATGGAGATTGAAGTCCCCCAGGACCAACATCCTGGGAGTCTTCAGCATCAAATCCAAGACGATCTCCGTCAGCTCAGGCAGGGAGTCTGTTGGGCAGAAGGGTGCATGGTACACCAACAGAATCCCCAGTCTGTCTCGGTCACCCAACACCAAGTAGAGGCACTTGAGAGGGCAGGAAGCCCCATGAGGGAAATAGAGGCTAGGTAAACCAAAGTGACCCCCCTCCCCTCCCCTCCAGGTGTGTTTGGTGCTGGACAAGGTACCCGGGCTGGCACAGTTGAGAGAGGGAGATATTCCCCCACCCCCTCCTGCCAGGTCTCTGCAAGCCAGGTCAACCCCCTCATCAACAATCAGGTCATGGATGAGTGATGACTTATTTTGGACTGACCTGGCATTAAGCAACAGCACCGACAGGCCCGGGGGGCGGTTGACAAGCCTACCTGGATCCCACCGGCTGGGGGAATAACCAGAAAGAGGAACAGGTGTGAACCATCTGTCCCTCCTTCTTCTACACAGACTCGTTAAACCCCCAACACCATAACGTCCATTGTCCATGACCATCCCAATAGCGGCGCCCACATGCTCGCCAGGCAACCCATACTCAAAGCCAGAGATGTAGCCATTAAATCAACTAAAAACACATTAAAACACTTAAAACAGTTAAAAACACACCCACAATCCCTGCCGCCCAATTTAACCAATCTCACCCGCCAGCGATCAACAAAGACCCTGGCCAGCCCAGTGCCCGCTCGTCCCTGAACAGTCCCAAATGGCATCACCGCCCTTAGGCCGAGACCTTCGGCAGCCTGCCTGAGGCCACCGGCCCGGTCACTGCTGGTGAATTAAAGGCCACGCAGCCCCTCCCCCATAACCCCCCCTCAGACCGGCGTGGCTCTCACCCACGTCAGAGGAGGGGGGCAGGAGCAAGACCCGTGGAGTGCTCGGCAGCCATGTGGTGGGCCCGCAGGCCAGTAGGGTCCCAGCTCCCGGTCCCGTGATGGCGCCATCTGTCAATGGGGCAGAGGCATCACTCAGTGGTGACAGACAGGTCATGTCACTTCCTAGAAGCTATAGAGGGAGGATTTTTTACACACAGGGTCCGGGAGGCGGTGAGGGGGGAGAAACATCCTTGACACGGTCTTGACCAATAGAGAGGAGCTGATAGATGAAGTACAAATTAGGGGAGCTCTGGATGTGAGTCCATCTTTTGCTATGCTATGAGATCAGGGGAAGAGGGGCATGCAGCAGGTTGAGCACTAGAAGCTGGGACTTCAAGAGGGCCAACTTTGGCCAACTGAAAGCCAGACTGGGCAAAGTCTCCTGAGATAGGTTACTGGAAGGCAAGCAAGTTGAGAAGGCGTACATGGCACTCAAAAGGGAGGTTTTGGTGCCAGAAGCCTTGACAATACCTATAGGTAGTAAGTTGGAGAGCCAAAGAAGAGTGCCATGGATGTGAAAGGAAGTGGTTAGTGGGATTAGATGAAAGAGGAACCTCCGTAGGAAATGGGTACTGGGGCAAATAGAGAAAAGTGTATACCGGGAGGAGGAGGCCCGTTGCAGAAGGATTTTTCACAAGGCTAAGGCTGATTATGAGCTGAGACTTGCCAAGGATATCAAGAGCAACAAAAAGGGCTTCTTTCAGCATGTAAATAGGAAAAGGAAGGGGGGACAAGTGGTGGGACCACTAAATAAGGAGGATTGAGATCCAGTGACTGATATGAGGGAACAGGCACAGATGCTAAATGACTATTTTGCCTCTGTGTTCTCCCCAAAGCAGGACGGGGGATATCCGTATAGGAGATTAGATGAGGCTGGGGACTTAGGGGCAGAGATTAGAGTCACCCTCCTTGAAGTTGAGGGGCTCCTCAGGGCATTGGACATTACAAAGGCGCCAGGCCCTGACAGGTTACACCCGAGAGTACTTAGAGAGTTGGCAGGGGTTCTCACACACTCACTGTCCTCCATTTTTGAGGCCTCGTGGAGAACGGGTGAAGTTCCAGAGGACTGGAGGGTGGCATCAGTGGTCCCATTTTTCAAAAAGGGTAATAGAAGGGACATGAGGAATTACAGACCAGTTAGCCTTACGTCCATTGCAGAAAAAACAATGGAAAGGCTCATAATAGAGAGAGATCTAGTGATTCATGCTAGGGAAGGGAGGCTGACAGCCGCACAACATGGCTTCCACTTCATCAGGTCCTGCCGGACATACCTTGTGGAATTCCACAACCAAGGCTTTGAGATGGATGGATGGAGGGGATGCAGTGAATGCAGTTTACGTGGATTTCAGCAAAGCCTTTGAAAAAGTGACCCATGATATCCTGGTTAAGAAACAGTTTTGGGATACACCAAAGCACTGTCCAATGGATTAGGGTATGGTTGACTGACTGAAAGCAGAGGATAACCATTAGTGGGGAATCATCGGGATGGTGGACAGTGACAAGTGGAATCTCCCTGGGCTCTGTCCTGGGGCCAATCCTGTTTAATCTTTTCATAAATGACATGGAAGAAGCGGTGAACAGTCTGCTGATCAACTTTGCAGACAATGCTAAAACTGGAGCAGTGGCCACAACTGAGGAGCAGGTACTCAAGATCCCAAAGAATCTGGACAGACTATGGAAGTGGGCAGGAGACAGCATGATGGCGTTCAATGTGGATAAGAGCAAGGTCTTGCACTTGGGGCATACGAATGGGTGTCATAAGTACAGGTTAAGTGACAAGTAGAAGGGGAGAAGCACTTGTGAAAGGGATCTCGGGGGTTGGTTGACTGCAGGCTACACATGAGTCAGCAGTGTGATGCGGTGGTCAAGAGGGCAAATGCTACACTTGGTTTCATAGCCAGAAGCGTGGATTCTAGATCGAGAGAGGTATTACTATCTCTCTATCCTACTCTGGTGTGCCCACAACTGGAGTATTGTGCTCAGTTTTGGGCCCCTCATTACAGAAAGGATATAATTTGGTTAGAGTCAGTGCATTGTAGGGCCACAAGGTAGGTGGCCGTTTTGCAGGGGATGCAGTATGAGGCGAGACTGCGGGTACTGGGTCTCTTCAGCCTGGAGAAGAGGATACTCAGAGGTGATATGTTGGCAACATACATGTATGGGAGGGGATGTCACATGGAGATGGGTAGAGGCCTGTTCTCCCCTGCAGAGGAAGGCAGGAAGTGCTCCAACGGAGCAAAGCTCAGGGAACCAAGGTTCCATTAAGATGCCAGGAAGCACAACCCGACAGTTAGGACCCCAAGGCTATGGAATGGGCTTCCACAGGAAGTGGTTGAAGCCCCATTGGTGAGATTGTTCAAAGATGGGCTAGACATGAACATGTTGGGCATGTTGTGAGCAGAGCCGGCTGGAGCCAGAAGTCAGACTGGATTGTCCAGGAGGCATGTTCTAGCTCGCTCTTTTCCTCTTTTTCTATATTTCTATGATTGGTTCGGAATCATGTCCTCTTGTGCCCACTAGAGTATGTTTGTATGCTTGGAAAGTATGCAAAGACTTGAACACCAAATGTCATGTGCGCAGAACCTCACAGATACCCAAACAAATACTAAGTGTAATGCTGATTTAAGGCAGAAAGAAAGTGTACTGGGGTCTGAAATGCTGAGCCTGAGAAACCGATGGATGTCCCTTCCCAAATAGGCTTCCACACACGCCACCACGTCTAAGTAAATCAAAACCCATGCTAACAAGAGAAATGAACATCCATTCCCAAACACATGCATTTGATAGAACATGGAGTGGGGGGAAGGCGTGATTTCCTTCACCTGGTTGAGCCATTTGGGCCACACGATGGCGTCTTGGTCAATGGTGCATTTGCGTCCAGACATACCCTGTCTTTCTATACTTCCAACTTTCACTTTTGCAATAGAGGTGTTGGGAAACTTCACCCAGTTGAAAATGTCCAATTCAGCTGTCAGGTCCCCTTTCTCATCCAAATACACTCCATCCATGGAATGATTGTGAAACTGGGTGCTTCTCAGGAAGGGGTGCAGCTGGAATGGAAGAGAAAGTGCCAGCACTGAGGAAAGATGAAACCATGCTGGATTCTCATTTCCCTGTTTGCTCAAGGCTTGTTACAGATTGAAGTGCCTTGTTTGTCTTCTCAAATGCACAAGCATCCCGATTTCATCCCCAAATACCCTTCGTCTCGTTCTGGAGCTTCTGCTCCACCTATGCCAACCTATTCTGGATCAGTGGCCCTCAGGGAAAGTGAGGCCAATTAAAGCACAGTTTTCAGCACAGAAGTGTTGACTTCCGAATACCAAGGATACGTTCAATAAGAAACAAGATTTAGGCAATGGGGGAAGTGCAATTTGGGCAAGGAATAGTTCTAAATATAAACCAGGGGACAGCTCCTGGGCCCACCTGGACAACTAGTTACACATCGTGCACTACAAGCAAAGTCAAAAGATTTGATAACACACAGCCATAGGCTGAATATATGTTGATTGCCCTTGAATGTGGACCATTGCTGAAACATGGATCATCATGGATCATCATGTGGTCAGGACCCGCCTGAGATAACTCATTCGTATATTATCTGGTATCCTTACCATGATATGATATTTCACTTAGTTTCAGATGGCATAATAACCTACATTTCAACAGCATGCCACAATTCACACATCAACCACACACAACCTTTCTGGCAGCCCAAACTTGTCAAGCCAACTTAAGTAATTGGGTGGATGAATGTGAACAAAGGCCTTGCGGACTCCTCACCATGCCAGTATGGTGCCACACAAGATGTCTTGAGTCAAGTGTGGGGTGACCATCTAATGGAATGCAGCCTCTGAATCCAGAAAATGGCAAAAGCAGAGATCTGTACAGACAATGGGCTAGAGGGCTGGAATACCCTTGTGAGTCTATAAAATCCTGCTTCACTTCTTCATGGACAATGAACTTGTGCAATTAATGTTTATTCCCATACCTGCCATGGCTGAAGGCTTTTCACATCCAGCCTATGTCCATCCTCAATCCTCATCTTCTGGAATCTGGATGCAAAAGCCACATCCAAGACCTGGGTCACAGCCTGGATGGTACTGTAGGAGAAGTAGCTGTCCAGAGAAAGCGTTCTCTGCACGTCGTGTCTGGACAGGGCCTCCCCTTTCCTGTTCTCTCTGCATCTTTCCCACCCTTCCACTGACACCACATGATTTGCATAGGAACAGTCAAATGAGTTCCTCACAAATGCCTCCATAGCATCGTAAAAGGGTAAAAAATCCTCATGGTATATCCTTTTATTTCTCTTAAGAATGAAGGAAAAGAAACCAAGCATGTTTGGGAAATCTAGATCAGTATACACAAAATCTAGGGTAAAATCCCACATTGCTGTCGTAATCCAGACTTTTCCTACGGTGTGTTTCCTCATTGTCAAAGTAACTTGTATCATGGATATTCCAAGGAACAACAAACTAGTCTCTGAACAGTAAACAAAAACATGGATTCCTTCCAACTTCTGAAACGAAATATGATGGACCTCTTCAGAAATCCACTTCTCTTCTGAGAAAGAATAAGAAAAGGACACACAAATGCCATTCCTGAGGAGCTCAGGTGTGAAGGTTCTTATGAACATATTTCCATTATCGGTGTCTGAAGCAAAGAGCCCAACCATGGTCCATCTGAAATGCAGGAGGAGTTTGATGATCCCCCCATACTGGACCCCTTCCTTGGGGAGCATGTGGTAGAGGAAAGGGAACTTTGTTTGATCACTCAGGACTGGAGAATTGAAAGCATAAGAGACCTGCGGAAGAAAAGCAGAGACTGATGGATTGATTTCAGAATCACATTTCTTTTCTTCATCTCATGAAGTCACAAATCTTAACAAGCAATTATCTTTGTGAAGCATTCCACTAGGTAGAAGTAACTGCCTTCCTCCCTCCCACCATCCCTTTTTGAAATATCAAATGTTGAAATATCAAGTGAAAGTATAAAACACAGAAAATGGATGGCACACATAGCTTGACCAGTGGTGTATCTCCTAAGTTTCCAGAGTGGAAGAAAGCTCCCAATGATCATCCCACTTTTCCAGCAGTAGGACTGTGCTCTGACCAAAGGGAGGGACTCACAAAGTTTGTTTTTTAGCTTTCTATGCCACTTTTTTGCTATGAAGTCGAAGTAGCTGTACATTGTTCTTCTGCTGCTGCTCTCAATTCTATCCCCAACAGAACACGACTGTAAGGTAAGTTGCACTATGTGTCTCTGAATGGTCCAATCGTCCAGTGGGCTCCGTGACCAAGCAGGAACTAGAGCTGGTCAGCTGGGTCCCAGTCTCATGCTCTTAACCGCTACACGGCACTGGCTTCCTAAAGTTGCTGGATTGTTTGCCTTTCCTGGTGTGTCCAAGTGGTCCTTAACCCTGAGCTCTGTGTAACTTGAAGGCTATGAGCCTGATGACATGATCTGTTAATCCTGTAAGAATTTTCCCTTCAAAAGAGACAACATGGTCCTACTGACATAGAACAGGATACATGTGTGTGGCATGACAGGAGCTTTAACCAAAAATAATGCTTTTGTTCCATTACTATTCTGTGCCATCATGTCATCTCTGACTTCTGGAAAGCCTTTGAATGAAAGACCTTCCAAATATCCTGTCCAGAACAGCCTTGCACAGCTCATCCAAGCTCATGGCTGTGAATGTCTGCATTGACTCCATCCATCTCTTATGTGGCCTTCATTTTCTTCCTCTGTCTTCAGCTTTCCTAAACAGCTCTTGATTTGGACTCACTATGTCCATGGCATACAAAATACCCACTGTGCCTCTATGGAAAACATATTCATTTTTTCTAACAGAAATGCCAAGTAAAGGTGGATTGCAGCTGAATTTTTTCCCCACACCTGTCCAACTTTGTAGATGCCCAACTGATTTGCAATTTGATAGGAGATTTTAGAGTCGGATCCTTCAAGGAGAGCCAACAGTTGCTGTTGTCTGCCACACTTGTAGTTGGGAACATGCGCCTGACTGGTCGAAAGCAGGTCTGTGACTGCATCAGAAGTCAGTCTAGTGTTTTCATAGCAGTCATAGATGTTATAGCCCAGGGTGATGTTGGGCAAGAGGCTGGGGTTCTGGTTGATCTCCTGAATGGCAAACAAGAAGGAGAGGACCTTCCAGTAATCTGGGCTTCCTAACCTGCGAAAAAAGCAGTCATGTTATGTTAGTACTCCATCTGCAACAAAATTATATTTTCTCCACATGCTGCCTTGGGAGTTCTCATAGTTACATACATGCATATAATGTGTTACCATTCTTTTATGGATTTCTACATACTGACACTGAGTCCAAGGCAAAGCCAAAAGCAAAACGGCAATGGAGAGTCCTGAGACCTCTGCACTGCTGACCACATTTTCTTCATGCTGGCTAGTTCCTCACAAATTCTGCCTTTGTGTGATTAAAGAATCCCCTACCTGGCTGTCCATGTACTTTGTCTCATTGGGTGAACCATCCCAGGGACTTACTTTTCGTGTTCATTAGAGGCAGGTTTCCTGAATGTGTGTGGAAGGAACTCGACAGCCCTTGCAAAGATGGCCGTTGCAATGATGCAGTCTCCTGGCCTGTAGTAATTCTGGGGGTGAACCTCATCCCTGTGCCAGCTCCAGGGGCATTGGGCCCTCAGCATCTTACAGGAGACCTCTAGGAGCAGCAGCAGCAGCGGCGGCATCAGCAAGAGCAGCATCATTCTGGCTCTTCCCGGCATGGCCTTTTTCTTTCTTCTCCAATGAGGAATGATGTGAAGCAGCATCAGCAGCCAAAGCCCCCTTGCCGAGCCAGGCTTCACTCACTGTCCAGACCCTAACCTTGCACCAAGGCCTCGTCACCTGTCCTCAAGCTTCTTCCAGACAATGAGTGGAAGGAGAGGCATTTATGTGCCATTTGCTTTGTGCCTGGAAACAAGGCAGCACCTCCTGGGGCTCCACAATCCCATGTTTACAATGCTGAACTCAAGGATGGCATTTTCAGAGAGGGGATCCCAAGAGTGTTAGCAGGAATACCAGTAAAGCATTATGATTTCCAAAACTGTATGGTCAGGAAGGTGGGACACCTCTGCTACTTCCCAAACTCTCCAAATTGCTCTATGTCTGGGCCCAATTTAAGGTGCTGGTGGTAAATTATAAAGCCCTAAATGTCTTGGGACCAGGATACCTGAAGGAACATCTCCTTCCTTATATGCCCTCAGGCCCCTTAAGATCGGCAGGAGTGGCTCTGCTCCTGGAACACTTCCTGAAGGAGGTGAAGAGTTTGTCTACCCGGAGGAGGGCCTTCTCTGTGGCGCTGCCCTGATTGTGGAATTTGCTCTCCAGAGAGATTCGTCTGAGGTTGACTTTATTCTCTTTTCGATGCCAGGTAAAAACCTTTTTATTTACCCAGCATTTTAAGCATTAAAGGATTTTAAATGGTTTAAATATTAACAATCACATTTTGTTTTGTTTTGTTTTGTTTTGTTCTGTTTTGTTTTGTTTTGTTTGTGTTATGAATGAGGTAGAAGAAAGAGGTAGAAGCACACCACTAGAGAAAAATGGTTTTTGAGGACTCATGGATGCTACTTCTTCAAATGAACCAGGATCAAGACACACTCTTGCCTGCTGTGATGTTGCATGTATTGTGGAACAGAGAGTTTGTTAGTAGAGGGCACTAGGATAGAGTAGGAGATTTTAGTCCATGTTGATAGCAAGGAAGCGGAATATTGTCATGATGAGCTCCTGGAAGCCAAATCAGGGTCAGTGGGGGTGGAGTGAAGGCTTCTGGTCTCTGAGGTTACCACTGATGTGAAGGAATGCATTCTCTGGGCCCTGGGAGGAAAATTTAGCTCGCTGCATAGAAGACTGCGGTCCAGGGTCAGCAAGGGGGTTTTCTCTGGAGTACCCCTAGGGCACATGATGGCACAACTCCACAGCACCAGAATGCAATGCATGGATGAGATGGTGTGGCAGGGAGGGGGCTTCCCATGTGTTAGGCCCTGGAGAACACTTTTGCCCTCGTGTTACTCCAAATGCTGTTAGGATTGTTCTAAGGTGTTCGCACTATGGCAACCAGAAACATTCTCATCTCCATGCTTCCCAGTTCCCCTCAGCCTTCCCCTGGGTTAATTTTCAAAGATGCTCTACCCAGTTGCATGCACAGAACCCATCCTTCTTGCACAGGACCAGTTTCTCCAAAACCATGGGATGCAGGTTTCTCCCAAACCCTGTGCAGCATGTCAGTCCCCTATACTGGGTGATACTTCATGGGAGCTGCAGTGACTGGCTGCCATCCCTTCTTCCAGGGGGATGAGGTAGGCCTGAAAGCTGCTTCCATTCAGTTTAGCTTCCTTCCTCCTCCCCTCCTTCCTGTGTTGTGTTTACCTCATCTGTAGCTTACTTCTGAGTGACCTGCAGGGGAAGGGAGCTTCCACCAACTCTTGCTGCTGCTTCCCACCCAGGACTCCAGGTACATATGACCTTTTCTGAGTATGGCTCCCATCAACATGAGCTTACTCTCTCCTCTCCACCTCCTGGTCTTCTGTCTCTATTTAGAAAGACAGAATATTAGAAGTACATTAGAAACAGAAGCATATCAAATCAAAATGTCCCCCCTAACCATTTAGTCTGATCCCTGGCACAAGCTTGTTCCAGTCATATAATTTAATTAATTAATTTATTTATTTACATATTTGTATGCCGCACCCTTGCAAACAAGTCTCGGGGTGGCTCACAACAATAAATGAACTAATTATATTGTTTAAACTTACTTAAAAACTGGCCCATCTCGAGATGAAAATTAAAAATACAATAAATACCATAAATATAATAAAAATAATAAATATAAATTAACAATTTAAATAACTTTTAAATAAAAAGGTCTTCACCTGGCACCGAAAAGCAAATAACGAAGGCACCAGGCGAACCTCTCTGGAGAACTCTTTCCATTAGTGGGGTGCCACCGCAGAGAAAACCCTCCTCCGGGTGCTTACCCTCCTTATTTCCCTTACAGAGGGTTCCCGGAGAAGGGCATCTGCTGCGGATCGTAAGGGGTGGGAGGGACTATATGGTCGGAGGCGCTCCTTTAGGTAGCCAGGACCCAAGTCGTTAAGGGCTTTATAGGTAATACCCAAGACCCTGAATATGGCCCGGACTTCAATATGGAGCCAGTGAAGCTGACGGAGAACTGGGGTAATATAAGTACCACGCCCTGTCCCCGTCAGCACCCTGGCACCTCTGTTTTGTTCCAATTGAAGTATCTGGAACGTCTTCAAGGGTAGCCCCACATAGAGCGTGTTACAGAAATCCAAGATGTGGGTGTCCAATCTTTCCTTGAATGCTGTCAGTTATGGGAGCTCCACCACCACCCCTGGGAGTTCATTTCATATCCTAGGTGTCCTAAGGGTCAGTAAATAATTCCTTCTTGTTCCATTTCCAGTATGAGGGAGGGAATTTAAGGAAGATGAACAAGGGGTTTTAACATAACAGCTGTTGAGGATCAATGAAAAAAAATGTCCTGACATATTTATGAGAATGTATTTGGTGAGAGCTCTAGAGCAATAATGTCAGATTCTCATTCTTCTCTTCTCAAGGTTGAATATGTCCAGTGCTCTGAATCTCTCCTCAAAGGGCAGTGTTTCCAAATCCTGCATCATTTTAGCTGGCCTCTTCTGAATGCTTTCTGGGCTGAGCACTGGACTGAGCATGGAAGGAAGCTCAGGAATACTTGAAAGAACTGATGCTGAGAAAGTCTTACAACTCTGCTGGCCAAGATATCTGCACAACACACTCCCCATGGGAACAACCTCCAATGGGGAATGTGTACGTGAGCAAGTCCCTGGTTCTTCCTGCATCACACAGTATCTGAAATGTACATGGCCTGCAAACGGGCTTCGACCGATTCTCTAGGCCACTGCCTAGGTCCCCTACAGTGATCTCCAAGTACAGGCTGAGCAGGGAATCTTCCTGACACAGAAAGCTCGGCAACGATCCCTAGAATATACATGGAAAGCCTTGTGGGCCAGAAGATCTCCATTGCCCATGACATTAATATTAACATGTGGATTTGGAACACACATGAATGACTGAAAATGTAGCACCTGGACATCTGAAGGATCTCCTATACACCTGCTAGTACCCTACGATCATCTGCTGAGCCCCAGAAGCCCTCTTTGAGAGAAGCTAGAAGAGTGGCCACCAGGGAAAGGCACTTTGGAATGACAGCACCCCATTGTGGAATCTGCTCCCCTGAGTGGAACACCTGGTGTGATGTTTCCTCATTGTAGCACCAGGCTAAACCCTTAGATTTACCCAGTAATTTAAGAGTGAACATAATTGCTTTTTGATATATATTTCATTCTGGTTGCTGGGGCAAATTTTATTGTTGTTGTAGTATTTAAAGTAAGTTTTATTGTTATTTTTCTACTAACTAACAAAAAGAAACTAAAAATCATCAATCATCAAAAGCATCAGACCTACTGGGTCAGGCCCCCGTACTTTTATTTTGTAGTAATCCATAAATATATTTAAGTCTATGCATAGTCCCGTCCTCAAGCCAGTAATAAAAGGAATTCCAAGTTTGATAGAAGTCTGTATCCTCTTTCTCCTTCAGAGACAAAGTCAATCGGTCCATTTTGGCACAGTCCAAAATATTTTTTAAAATCAGTTTGTCACTAGGTGGTTCTTCACTCCTCCAGTGTTGGGCAAATGCTATCCTCGCCGTAGTAATTGCATGTAGAATCAAATACAATGCTTGATTTTCAACATCAAATAAGAAAACTTCAGAATTAAATATTAGAGGTTTTTGTAACATTCCCTCAAACCATTTATGTATTTTAACCCAGTATGTTTTTGCCTTGTCACAAGTCCACCACATATGATAAAAAGTACCCGGTTTATGTTTGCATTTCCAACATCCATTTGACATATTTGCAAACATCTTAGCTAATCTATTTGGTGATAAATACCATCTATAAAACATTTTATACAAATTTTCTTTATATGAGGTTGCTAATGTTACTTGAATATTTCTGTCCCACAGCTTTTGTCATTTCTGTAGTTCAATATTTTATCCAAAATTTGTGCCCAAGTTATCCTAGTTGCCTTCACTTGTTCATCTTCCATTCTCATATCCAAAAGAAAATTATACAATCTTTTAATTATTTTCTCATCTGATTTTAAGATCACTTAGTCAAATGTTGTTAACTCCTTACAAAACCCCCACATTTTATAATCTTTAACATGTCTTGATTGTACTTGAACATTATGCCATCAAGAAATATTTATTCCCTTCCCTTGTAATTCTTGGTTTGGTTTCAATCCTCCATCATTATCTAGAATATCATCACATCTCACAATCATATCAAAATTCAATGCATTTGGATATAGATGAGCTTCCATAGGCGAAAGCCATCTTGGTAATTTAGTGTACAGTTTTGTCCTTAGTTTTTTCCACACCAACATTAATGACTTTCTAAAATAATTGTTTAAAAAACAACCATGTGCCTTACACTTCTTATAACACATATAAGCATGCCAACCCATTTGCAAATCATGCCCTTCAAGATAGAGGATTCTCTTATTTCTCAAGGTTATCCATTCTTGTAGCCACGGTAAGACAGATGCTTGATAATACAGCATCCAATCAGGAGGACCAAAACCCCCATTCCCTTTGGCCTCCTGAAGCATTTTTAGTTTAATCCTTGGTTTCTTCTTTTGCCATACAAATCTCAAAATTTAGCTGTTTAGAACATCAAAGAATTTTTTATCAATTTTCATGGGAATTGTTTGGAATAAAAATAAAAACTTTGATATTATATTCATTTTAACTATTGCTATTCTTCCCAACAAAGACAGTTGCAAATTAGCCCATTTTTCCAGGTCACTCTTAATTTCATTAGTTTATCACAATTATCTTCTTTCAATGTAGTACATTTAGCTGTAAGGGAAATTCCCAACTATTTAACCTTTTTAACAATTTGAAGATCTACTTGTTCCATCAGAGTTTTTCTCTGCTCCAATGAGAGATTTTTCACTAACAATTTTGTCTTCTCTCTATTTATTTTCTTCCCAGTAACTTCACCATATTCTTCTATCTTTTGTAGAAGTTTAGACATTGTCCCCAAGGGTTGCTTGATGATAAAAACTAAGCCATCTGCAAATGCTTGCTGTTTATAGCTTTCATCTCTAATTCAAGCTCCTTTAATATCCATATCTTCTCTAATATTTCTATTTAGCACTTCTAAAATCAATATAAATAACAATGGTGATAAAGGACATCCTTGTCTTGTGCCCTTTTGAATATCTTTAGTATTTGTAAGTGCTCTCTAGATTGTAATCCTGGCAGTCAGTTTTTGATAAATGCTTAGTATTGCATTAATAAAATTTTCACCAAATTCCATTAGTGCTATTTGCTGTTTCATGAATTGCCAGTTAACATTGTGAAAGGCCTTCTGTGCATCCAAAAACAATAGTGCCATTGGTTTTTCAGAGTGGACCTCATAATACTCTAAAATGTCCAAACTAAATCTCATGTTGTTCCTCATTTGTCTTTTAGGTTAAAAGCCATTTTGATCTGGATGTATAAAGTCTGTTAAGTACTTCTTCAGTCTTTCTGCCATTACAGAGGCAGAAATTTTGTAATCCACATTTCAAAGTGATATAGGTCAATAATTCTGCATCTGTGTCAAGTCTGTATCTTCCTTTGGTATTTAGGTAATATTTGCCTCAGTCCAATAATTTTGGAATTTTAGCATCTGACAAAACAGTGTTGCATATATCCTTAAAAGGTATAGACAGGATTCCTTCAAAAGCTTTGTAGAACTCTGCTGGTAGCCCATCCGGGCCTGGGAATTTGTCATTCTTTTGTCACTTGATTGCCTCAGTTACTTCGGTCATAGTTATTACTTCTTTTAATATTTTTTGGTAGTTTCCAACAACTTTGGTAAATTTCCCTTTCGAATAAACTCATTAACTTTCTCCATTGGAATTTCATTCGTTTGGTACAGCTTTACAAAAAAGTCTTCCACTATTTTCTCAATAAATGTACTTTGTACCTGCAGTTGTCCTTCTCCATCCTTCAATTTATATATTAGTCTCTTTTCTCTTTCCTTCTTTAGTTAGTAAGATAACCATCTCCCTAGTTTGTTAGCAATTTCAAAAAAGTTCTGTTTTGTCAATTTCAGTTTGGTAAATTTATTTGTGTTCAAGAGGTTCAGTTTGTGTTTTAGAATATTCATTTGTGTCATAAGATCTTTTTGGATGGGTCTTTCTGAAGCTCCTGTTCAAGCTTCACCAATTCCTCTACTAATTTAGATGGTTTCTGCATTCTCATTTTATTCATTTTTGCTGAGTATGTTATATTCAGGCCTCTAACATAGGCTTTAACTGTATCCCAAACTTTTTGCAAAGAGGTTTCTTCAGCTTTATTAACTTGGAAAAAAAATCTATTTCCTTGTTTATTTCTTCTTTAAACTTTTTGTCTTTTAATAGAGATTTATGAAATAGCCATCTGAGTGTTTTTGTTGTCCCTTTCAGTGTCATGGTTACAGGATTATGAACTGCCCATACATTTGTGTCTATTTCATCTCCTAACAAGTCTGGGACTAAGTCTGGGGTTATTGAAATCATATCAATTCTGGGCCATGACCTATGCCTATTCGAGTAGAAAGTGTACTTAGCAGAAGTTGAATTTTGTGTCTCCAGGCATCTGTCAGCCTAAATTCTTCAAATATATGAAAACAGGACTTTGGACGTATCCTCCTACCTTTGTTCTACTTAGTCTCACTCTTATGGTCTATTTTTTTTTAATCTACGATTGCGTTGAAGTCTCTCATTAGACACAAGTTTTGATAATCCATTTGCAAAAGTAGAGTATGTAGTTTTTGATAGAATGCTTCCTGGTGATCATTTGGAGCATAGATTGCCACCAAAAGCACCTTTTTGAGTTTCATTGTGACTTCAACCAACAGAATTCTACTATCTCTATCTGCTCGGATATATTTGGGATGCAATTTTTCCTTAATGTATAATGCTAAACTTCTTTTCTTTGATGAGCAGAAGCTATAAATAACTTTCCGGGTTTTGGAAATTCCAGAAGTTTACTATGTTGTTTCCTGATGTGTGTTTCTTGTAGACAAATTATATCTAGCTTCAATTTTTGAAGCTGAGAGAAGGTCCTTCTCCTCTTAGAGGGTGCGTTTGATCCATTTACATTCACAGAGAATAGTTTGATTCCTCCTTCCATTTTGAAAGCCCAATTTATAAAATATATATTTATCTATGTTTAGCCTTCATGCTTCTGCCTATTCTCTTTTCTTTTGGTTCTGGTTTCTGTTCCTCTTCTTGTTGATCTCTGGTCACTATTTCTCCTTCTTCAAGGTGATAGGTTGTTACATCTGTTGCTTCAGCATCTTTTCCTCCTTCTTTTTGTACAGCCGATTCTTCATCTTCAAATGAGCTTCTAAATTTTTCATAGAACTCTAGGTGAGAAGAAACATGGCATTGGGACAAGACAGATGTGTCTAACGGGGCTCCATTAGCATGCTGGTATCTTTCTGGTGATGGGCAGGGGGCCTGGTCTAAGCCCTGTAGGGGTGAAGATAGATTGCTTGGCAAATTCCCAGTGGGTGTCTGAACAGCAATTCTGCACTTATTGGGGAAAATTCAAGCTTTTCTCAGCCAGAAGAATACAGGAGGGAGTTTGCCCTCTACAAGTCCTTGACATGCAGAAATAGACTATTTTAGTTATTATCATCAGATCTACTGGAAACCATTTTTATTTCTTTTTTTGCAATAATACCCATGGAAAAAGCCACATTGTTTGCCAACTGATTTAAAAAGAAGAAACTGAAAGCTCTCTGGGTGAAGGACAGGAAAGAATTCTTCCCCCCCTCCATGGAATTGAAAGGCGACACCTTACATGAGAGAGAGATAAAACTGTTCGTAAGTAATTAAAAGTTTCTCTTTTCTTTAATCTCTCCAAGGGCAAGACTTGAACTAATAAATTAATGCTTAATTATATGACAGATGCAATCTTCTAGTCTATTGAATGGGTGCCAGATACCAGCCATTTTTCTTCCTTTGTCTCCTGAAACTCTTGGACCTCTGTCAAGGCTGTAAAATCACTGCTAATATGGAAGCATTTAATACAGAAACCAAAAACTTTTCAAAGATAATTTTGGAATTACATAATTCCTTAAAAGCTCTACAAAGTTTCCAGGAGAATGTCTTAATTAAGCAACTTGACTGTTTACTAATGGAATCAAAAGTTGGCTTTGACAAGATTGACTTTTCTATTAATCAAACTCTGTCCAAACAATTCGTATCTGAGCAGAATAAGCAAAATATCCAGCAAACAGAAGGGGAATTTGAATCTGAGAAGACAACAAATGAACTATTACAGGACAGGACTATAAATAGAGAACACGCAGTTGGCTATTTGAAAACATCAGGAATATATCAATCTTTATGTGACCCGTTTGTTAAGTTGGAAAAGAAGACAGTTGGAGTACAAGAAATAATGAGCGGATATGATCTATCACATGATTTATTACAGGCATGTCTTTTTGTGCGAATGGAGAAGCTGGCACAATCAGAGGAGTTAATGAGACTATTGGACTTGCTTGCTATGCTGGAGAAAAAGAAAATGGTTAACCATTTAAGGCGATCTTATAATCTGAAGACAGATATATTTGGTAGAGGTGTAAAGAAGAAATTTAAAGGGGAGATAGGAGAACTCTGTTCTTGTTGTTTCAAAAAGGGGTGATGCATTGCGGTTGGCATGCTCATATGTAACATAGAAAAACCGTGCTATTGTTTTTGGTGAAGCATTATACTTTTGATTTTATCTGTATTTGAAAATAAGGGAATTTATTATAGGTATTAATGGTCACTAAATAAAGGATGGTTCTTGAGGCTATTCCTAACTGTAAGGAGTTAGCTCTCTCTTTTTCTTTGTTTCTCTTTCTATTTTTTTAAAAAAGGGATGATTTAAATAGACTGCTATGTAGTTAACTATAGTTGATTAAATGGAGTTTAAGCTAAGATGAAATATTAGTGAGCTTAAAGAGGATTGGCTTAAAGCTATTACCAAACAGGGTATAGTGACGAAATAGAGTTGTTAAGCTGTTATTGGAGAGGATAAATGGATGTTTTGGATGTTATTTGTAACCGTAAGGAGTTATTTTTCTCTTTCTCTTTTTTCCTCTTTTTATTTTAAAAAGGGATGATTTAAATAGACTGGTATGTAGACACGAGATAAAGAAAGGCTGACTTAATAACTTAGCTTAATGAAACAGTGTTAAATGGGTAATAATTCCCTTCTTTGGGAAATAATTCCCTTCTTTGTCAGCTTCATTGTGAGAAATAAGAATTGCTTTCATCCTTCTCTGATAATCCATGGTATTTGTTTCAGAACAGTCACCTCATGTTGCTCATCAACTCTTAAGGATTTATCATGTACTACCCTCAAAACTTATATTTAACTTATATGCAGAGCACATCATGAGAAAGGCAGGGCTAGATGAATCACCAGTTGGAATCAAGATTGCTGGGAGAAATATCAACAACCTCAGATATGCAGATGATACCACTCTCATGCAGAAAGTGAAGAGGAACTAAAGAGCCTCTTGATGCGGGTGAAGGGGGAGAGCGCAAAAGTTGGCTTGAAACTCAACATTAAGAAAACTAAGATCATGGCATCTGGTCCTCTCACTTCCTGGCAAATAGATGGGGAAGAAATGGAGGTAGTGACAGATTTTATTTTCCTGGGCTCCAAGATCACCGCAGACGGGGACTGCAGCCAAGAAATTAAAAGACGCTTGCTTCTGGGGAGGAAAGCTATGGCAAATCTAGATAGCATACTAAAAAGCAGAGACATCACCCTGCCAACAAAAGTGCATATAGTCAAGGCTATGGTTTTCCCAGTTGCAATGTATGGCTGTGAAAGCTGGACAATAAGGAAGGCTGAGCGCAAAAGGATTGAGGCTTTGAGTTGTGGTGCTGGAGAAGACTCCTGCGAGTCCTTGGACTGCAAGGCGATCAAACCGGTCAGTCCTAGAGGAGATCAACCCTGACTGCTCTTTAGAAGGCCAGATAGTGAAGATGAAACTCAAATACTTTGGCCACCTAATGAGAAGGAAGGACTCCCTAGAGAAGAGTCTAATGCTGGGAACAATAGATGGCAAAAGAAGAAGAGGATGAGGTGGCTGGATGGAGTCACTGAGGTGGTTGGTGTGAGCTTGAGTGGACTCCGGGGGATGGTGGAGGACAGGAGGGCCTGGAGGAATGTTGTCCATGGGGTCGCGATGGGTCGGACTCGACTTCGCGACTAACAACAACAACAACAACCCTCAAAACATGATCTCTTACAGATCTCCTTGCAAATTGAACATGAACTTCCCTTGGTAGTTTGTATCTTCTGACATTGTATTGTATCTTCTGGCTTGTATTAACTCTATAAACCAGGTCGATCTCTCTATCCATCTCTTCATTTTCCAAGTCCAAAGCGTCTGCCAACATAGTGTACATTAATTCCTTTAGGTTTTTGTTTTTCCCTCTGGTAGGTTCTGAAATCTGAGATAATTAGATGCCTTCTCCATCTCTAGTATGGCAACCGAATCACCTAATGACTTATTTGTTTGTGTTAATAATTGTATTTCTTTATCTCTCTCTCCAGACTTTTTAAAAACACCTTCAATTTTCTTATGGGCATCTTGGATCTTTTGTGTGTTTTGTTCCATGTGGAGTCGAAGTTCTGCCAGGTGATTGCACACATCCCTGACATAGCTGTCCAAATGATCCAGTTTATCCATTCTTTCTCTTTGTTGCACAGCCAAATTCCTTTGTTCTAATGTCAATTTTTGTATAGAATTTTGCATAGTCTCTTGAGATGTTTGCATAAATGTAAGGGATGCTTGTATTGCCAAAAGTGTCTTTTGTAAGTCTTTTTGGCATTTTCCCACATCTGCAGTTTTAGATTGATGAGTTGGGCTTTAGGTAGCAAACGCAGGTGCTGAAGGAGAGGGGTGTGTTTTTTTACATAGTGGTAATCATTTTACTGAATGGCTACAAGATGGTAGCAAAAAGTCCTCCAGAAAGAGAAATAAATTAAAAAAGGGGGGGTGGGTGGTTTGGATACAGTATATTTGCAAAAAATAAAATAGCTACTGGTTGGCAATAGAGAGTTGTTTGTTGGTATGGTGAAGTTCAAGGAACAGGAAAAGAGAAACAAAAAGTCTCCAAAGATGGGAAAAACAAAAGTAAACTTTCTAATAATTAATCTACAATAGATTCTGATTTAATTCTTTGCCCTTGGGGAGAGTAAAGGGTTAAAGGGTCCTCTTTTCCAAGTTTCAAATTACCTGAGTCTCATTTAATCTCCCCTAGTTTGGTCACCACTTGAACTCTGCAGTTGGGGAGATTCCTCCCTCCATCAAGAGGGCTTTTATTTTTTTATACAAATTGATACTTGCTTCAAAAGTTCTTCATGGGAAGTATTTTAAAAGGCTGAAATGCTCCCCCAGTAGGTCCAATGCACTTCAAGCTTTATTCCTCACTGTTATTCCAGCATTGATGGCTTACAGGAGGAAGATGCACCCCCACCCCCTTCCCGTTCAACTGAGAAAATGCTAAGTTTCCCCTGGTGGATGGGGAGCTGCCGCTTCCCACCAGCCAGAAGGGTGCTCAGGCTTCTAATCCCTGCCCTGACATGACTTGGATGGGCCTCCCTTCAGTGTGGAGAACAGAGCCCCGTTCTTCACAGCTATCTCACCACAACATCAGACAGAAGTTGTAAATTTTACTGTTGGTTTGTTAGCTTTCCAGAAACTCTGCTGAGATACCAGATCTATGCATATAGCAGCATATAGATATTAGAAATAAATACTAAATGTATGAAGTGGGTTGCTTGGGTAGGTGCTGCATGTAACTTGACTTGCTCATGTGTGCACTTCCCTTCATTCCTAGAGTAAAGCTCCAAAAGAGGCTCTTCCTTCAGGATCCCTTGAGGAGGTCAGAATCTTTTGCTGAGCTCTTACACCTGTTGCTGGTGAGCAGGTACCTCAGAGACTTGCAAAACACTGAGGAAGCAGAAGGAACATTTACTCAGAAGGAAAGAAAGAAAGGTACAAACTCCCAATCAAATGTTGTCTGGGCAGCCAATATTCCTCTCGTGCACCCAACCTTCCTCAATATTTCTAAAGCAGTGAAAAGCACTCTTTGGCTTCAATCAGAACATGTTGTTTTATTACGATCTTTAGCAAGAAAACCAATCAACAATAAATAATTCCATAGAGAAAAACTAGGAAGATTAAGTAAGGTAAAAAACAAGGATAAACAAATAAATAAGATATGGATCATACATGGGGAACTAAAAATAGAAGGACATAAATCAACTAAAAATTAATTAATACCAATATTTTTCTGAATTTAATAAAACCAGAAAGCTGCATCATTTAATGGTATAATATCTTAAAATCATCTTTAAATATCAACCAGTTAATCACAAGTCAAAACCACAATGGAAAAAAATATTCTTAACTTGCCCCCAAAAAGAAAGTCGAGTGGATGCCAAGAAAACTTCCAGTGGAATTGAATGGCAGAGCTGCGGTGGGTGCTCTGCATTAAAAGGCCCTCTTCTTTGCCTTCTCATCACTCACTGTGTTAGAGGGAGGAATGCAGTGGGGGGCTTCTGAGCAAGTCAGCAGTGATCAGGCTGGTATGTTTGGAGAAAGGTGCTCTCTCAGAGCATGTGGGCCCAAGACCTCTGACTTGCCTTCTCCCCTCCTATTCTTCCATCAAGTGGAACTTCCACCTGCACTGCATCCTGACAACCAGCAACACCTCCACATGGGGAGGGGCCTCTACATCTGACAGAGAATTCAGCTCTTGGTCCACACCCTTGCCAGACCCAGAACCTCGCTCCCAGTTATACAGTGGCAGAAAGGTGCTCCCTTCAGCTTCAGCTTCTTCTCCCAGCAATGCCCATTACTGGATCCTCTCTCTGTTCCCATGCAATGGTTGATTGTCACCTGCACCATTGATTTAAGATATGCAGATGATAAGGTACCACTGGATGGCATGGACAGGATATTTTTCAGGACTTTCATTCAAAGGCTTGCCATAGCTCAAAGAAGGCTTCATGGCACATCACAACAGTAACAAACATCATTCAATGCCTGAATAAAATATGAAAGAGAAATTGTAACAAGCCTAGTGAAATTGTAGCAGCAAATGTCTTCTCTCAATTAGGTTATCTCTACTGGATTGGAATTAAGCCTCCCTTTTCAAAGTCCGAAATTGCAAGAGGAAAAGTTCGATATTGTGGTGTTGAGTAGCCAGTCAAATCATGCTTGTACATGGGATTTCATCAAGAGATGCTCCTTTATATTGAGTTCGGGCATGCATGTGATAATGTAGCACTTGGGAAGAAAGATGCAGCCCAGCAGCCCAGCACTGGAGGCCAAGATGGAGAAGACCTGCACGGCCACAATGTACTTCCCTTTGGTGCTTAGGTAGGTGGACACAAAAGATACCCAGACACTGCAGAAGACCAGCATGCTGAAGGTGATCAGCTTGGCCTCATTGAAGGCCCCAGGCAGCTTCCTAGCGAGGAAAGCCACCAAGAAGCAAATGGCAGCCAGGAGGCCCATGTAGCTGAGGGCAGTGTAGAACATGGCCACAGAGCCTTCATTGCACTGTAGGATGATCTGATCAGGTTGGGAGTGCCTGTCTGAGTCAGGGAAGGGAGGAGAGGTGCCCAGCCAGATGCAGCAGATGGCAACCTGGATGCTGGAATAGAAAATGACAATCGAGCTTGACAAACCCTTCCCTAACCAGTTTATTACCCTGTTGCCTGGCTTGGTGGCCAAGAAAGCCAAAACCACAGTGAATGTTTTGGCTAAGAGAGAAGAGACGGCAATGGAGAAGATGATGCTGAAGGCTGTTTGTCGTAGAAGGCAGGTCACCTTGCTGGGGTGGCCAATGAAGAGGAAGGAGGAAGAGAAGGAAAGCAGGAGGGCGACCAGAAGAATATAGGAGAGGTCACGGTTGTTGGCTTTGACTACAGGGGTGTCCTGGAATTTAATGAAGATTCCTAGCACAAGTACTGTGAATAGGGATAGTATGAGGGCCATGGAAGCCAGGGAGATCCCAAGAGCTCCTTCGTAGGACAGGAAGGTGATCACCTTAGGGGTACATTGAGTTCGGTTCTTGTTTGGATGCTGATCATCTGAGCACATGGCGCAATGGTCAGCATCTGGAAAGAGAAAAAGAAACGTGTCCTTTTCATCCCTAGCAATCTCTCTTCTTTTTGTTTAGTGATGGATTTTAAGGTGGTAACCCTGGGATCAGACTCTGTTTTCCCACAGGGTCAATCAAAGTAGCTGGGCTTCCTCATTCACTCATGCCAACAACACATATTTAGTAATTCTTGTCTATATACTCCAAAGTTAGCTATGGGGAATCCATGGTCCAAAATCTTCTTGCCTCCTTTAGAGGTTGGCTTACCCATCTTCCTCTGGAACATCCTCACTTCTCATAGCCAAGTTGTCGTTTGCAGCCACACATGGGGATGCAGGTTGAAGTGAACTTGACAAGGATCTCACATCTCCGGCTGTGTCTTTTTTGCAGGCCTTGTACCCTGCCCATCTGTAGGATGTCTGAGAGGTGAGCTCCAAGGGACATACCTGAACAGAGGCTGCCTATTTGGTACCCTGCTATATGGCTAAAGTGTTACATTCAGAGAATCACAGGAGAGATGGCTTGGCCCAGAGAGAGCATGGGGTCCATCTCCTTGATTTTATGGTATATAAAGTTCCACCATTCCATTATGAGTTATGACAAATATGAAATGTAATGATCCTTTCAACTCTTAAAATCTGTTCAAGGCTAGACTTCCCAGCAAGGTGGTCCCCTCAGCAATGGTGCCCCTTTAGCAGTCTTCTGCTCTGAGCCCTCAGCCAAAGCCTCACTTGCCAGGAGCATGTTTTTGTCACTGTGACCCAACCAGGAACTTCCATGGGAAGAACCCAATGGTGGGATCCAGAGGTTGCCAAAGCCACACCAGCTCAACAGAGTTCTCCTCCCACAACGCAGGGCATTGACCCTTGGGGGAACTGAGGAGACAACTGTGGGTGGTATTGTAGGGCAAGTGGAGGGAGTTAAGAGACACTCCTCTCAAGAGGTCTCAAGGTGTTGAGGAGGGTCACAGCAAGAGAAAGAAATGTGTCCTGGACATAAAGAATAAACATGCAGATTTAAATCAGGCAAGGTGTGGAGCTGGAGCAAGGTGTGGGGAAATATCCCACCAGGAGCTAGCTAAGGCAAACAAGACTCCTAATGTGCAGTGAACCAGTATCAAACGGGGCTGCTGATGCGTTGCTGGGCAAAGGGACTATGTGAGGCCCAGCATGCCACAGAGGAGCTTGCAATCTCTGCTGTTGCCAGCAGGAGGACTGGAGAACAGGAACTGCAGCAGGTTTCTACAATGAACAGGGTTCTCTGCAGGCTGTATCATTCCTTAGCAAGATGTTCCAGACTGCCCAGTGCTTTGGAGGATTGCTCCTTCCTCCCCAAGGGCTGAAAGTTCCTCCTTACTCACCCACCTTCCTGAGTGGAGATGGTTCCTTTTGGGCAGGGAGCACAGTCATAGCAGCAAATGGGCTTTCCTTCCTGAACCACCTTGAAGAATCCGGGGGGGCAGCTCTCCACACACCTGGCCTTGGGTAGGGGCTGAGCACAAAAACAAAAGCAAGGACCACCAGGAAAATGCATTAGAGATAATTCACAGGGGGAATGGAGACAGATGTTTGGAATGGACAGGTTTGAACTTCGAGGACTCAAACTGATCCTGCAAGTGTGTTGTGTAGATTGGACAGGAATCAAGTCCTCTTGTGCGCACTAGAGTTTTTTCCCATGCTTGGAAAGTTTTCAAAGTAGTGAAAAGTCATGTGTACAGAACATGTCGCTGACAACCTGGTTTCACTTGGACTGGCTTCCCCCCAGATGCCCACACTAATACTAAGTGTAAGGCTGATTTAGGGCAGAAAGAAAGTGGGCTGGGGTCTGAGATGCTGAGCTGGAGAAATCTGATGGATGCCCTCTCTCAATAGGCTTCTTCACATATCACTGTGCCTAAGTAAACCAAAACCCACGCCAACAAGTGCAGTGAACATCCATTCCCAGTCACATGCATTTGATAGAACATGGAGGGGGAGGAAAGCCTGGTTTTCTTCACCTGGTTGAGCCATTTGAGCCACATGATGGAGTCTTGGTCAATGATGCATTTTGGTCCAGGCAGCCCCAGGCTCCATATACTCCCAACTTTCACTCTTTCAACAGAGCTGTTGGGAAACTTCACCCAGTTGACAATGTCCAAGTCAGCTGCCAAGTCTCCCTTCTCATCCAAATGAACTCCATCCATGGAATGATTGTGAAATTGGGAGTTTCTCAGGAAGGGGTGGAGCTGGAATGGGAGAGAAAGTGCCAGCACTGAGGAAAGATGAAGCCATGCTGCATTCTCCATTTTCTTCTGTTTGCTCAGGGCAAAAACATTGAAGTGTCTGGTTTGTCTTTTCAAATGCACAAGCACCCTGATTTCCTTACTGAATGCTCTAGGTTTGGAGCTTTGGAAGAAGAAACATTCTTCTCCAGTTAGGCAAACCTGTTCTGGAACATTGGCCCTCAGGGAATGTGAGGGCGATTAATTTGCAGTTTTCAGAATGGAAGTGCTGATTTCTGAATACCAATCAGAACTTCTATAAAAATGAGATTTAGGCAATGGGATAAGTGCAATTTGGGCAAGGAATAGTTCTGAATATGAGCATGGTTACAGCTCTTTGGTGCACCTTGACAAATAGATGCACATCCTGGACTGCATGCAAAGTCAGAACATTTGGTAATTCTCACCCATCAGATGAATGCATGTTGATTGTCCTTGAATGTGGACCATTGCTGAAACATGGATCATCATGCATAATCCTGTTGTCAGGATGCAGGTGAGATAAGGCCTGTGATGCAAAAGCAAATACCTGCCATGGCTGAAGGCTTTTCACGTCTGGCCTGAGTCCATCCTCAATCCTCATCTTCTGGAATCTGGAGGAAAAAGCCACATCCAAAGCCTGGACCACAGTCTGGATTGTGTTGTAGGAGAAGTAGCTGTCCAAAGAAAAAATTCTCTGCACGGCATGTCTGGACAGGGCCTCCCCTTTCCTGTTCTCTCTGCATCTTTTCCACCCTTCCACTGAAGCCACATGCTTTGTGTAGGAACAATCAAATGAGTTCCTCACAAATGTCCTCATAGCAATGTAAAGGGGTACAAAATCCTCATAGTATGTCCTTTTATTGCTCTTAAGAATGAAGGAAAAGAAACCAAGCATGTTTGGGAAATCTAGATCAGTATACACAAAATCCAGGGTAAAATCCCACATTGCTGTGGTGATCCAGACTTTTCCTACAATGGGTTTCATATTTTTCAACTTTCCCTGCACAAAGGATATTCCATAAAGCAACGAACTTGTCTCTATACAATAAACAAAAACATGGATTTGTTCCAACTTCTGAAATGAAAGTTGACGGACCTCTACAGAATCCCTTTTCATTTCTGAGAAAGAGTAAGAAAAGGACACACAAATGCCATTCCTGAGGAGCTCAGGTGTGAAGGTTCTCATGAACGTATTTCCATTATCAGTGTCTGAAGCAAAGAGCCCAACCATCGTCCACCTGAAATGCAGGAGGAGTTTGACGATCCCCACGTACTGAACCCCTTCTCTGGGGAGCATGTTGTAGAGAAAAGGGAACTTTGTTTGATCACTCAGGACCAGAGAATTGAAAGCATAAGAGACCTGGAGAAGAAAGGCAGAGACTGATGGATTGATTTCAGAATCACATTACTTTTCTTCCTCGCATGAGGTCACAAATCTTAACAAGCAATTATCTTTGTGAAGCATTCCACTAGGAAGAAGCAACTCTCTCTCTCTCTCTCAGAAATATCAAATGTTTAGTCATCATAAGTATAAAGCACAGAAAATGGATGGCCCAAATAACTCGATCACTGGTGCAGCTCCTAACTTCCTTCCACAGTGGGAGAAAGTTCCCAATGATCAAGTTCCCTTTGCCACCAGTAGGACTGTGCTCTGATCAAAGGGATGGACTAACAAATAATGTTTGTTTCTTTGCCTCCTATGCCCCTTTTTTTCTAATGAAGTCAACGCAGTTTACATCATTCTCCTGCTGCTCTCAGTCTTATCCCCACAAGAGTGTGACGTAGGTTGAGCTGAGTGTCTCTGAATTTTCCAATTCATGCAGTGGGCTCCTTGACCAAGCAGGAACTAGAGTTGGTCAGCTGGATCCCAGTCTTGTGCTCTTAACCGCTACACTGCATTGGCTCCCAAAAGTTGCTGGCTTGTTTGCCCTTCCTTGTGTTTGCAAGAGATCCTTAACTCTGAGGTCGGTGTAACTGAAAGGCATGATGCTGATGGCATGATCTGTCATAAGGTCAGAATTTTCCCTTCAAAATAGACAACATGGTCCTACTGACGTAGAACAGGATACATGAGTGTGGCATGACAGGAGTTTTAACCAAACATAATGCTCTTGCTGCATTATGATTCTGTGCCATCATGTTATCTATGACTTCTGGGAACCGTGTGAATGGAAGACCTTCCAAGTATCCTGTCCATGACAGCCTTGCACAGCACATCCAAGCTCAAGGTTGTGACTTTCTTTATGGATTCCATCCATCGGTTATGTGGCCTCCATTTGTTTCTTCTTTCTTTGGCTTTCCCTAGCAGCTCTTGAGCCGGACTGACTATGTTCATGACATGCAAAATACCTACTTGGTCTCTATGGAAAATTTATTCATTTTCCTAACAGAAATGCCAAGTAAATGTAGACTGCAACTGAATTTTCCCCACACCTGCCCAACTTTGTAGATCCCCAGCAGATTTGAAATTAGCGCTGTGTTTTCAGAGTCTGTTGCTTCCAGGACAGCTAGCAGTTGCTGATTTCTGCCACACTTGTAGTTGGGAACATGTGTCTGACTGGTCAAAAGCAGGTCTATGGCCGCATCAGAAGTCAGTCTAGCATTTTGATAGGTGTCATAGATGTTATAGCCCAGGGTGATGTTGGGGAAGAGCATGGGGTCCTGGTTAATCTCCTGAATGGCAAACAAGAAGGAGAGGACCTTCCAGTAATCTGGCAATGCTACACTGGGAAAGAGGAAGATGTGCCATGTTAGTACCCCATCTGCAACAAATTTAAATTTTCTCCAAACGTTGCCTTGGGAACTCTCATACTTGCATACATTCAAATATTTTATTGCCATTCTTCTAAGGCTTTCTACATGCTGACACGGAGCCCAAGGCAAAGCCAGAAGCACAATGACAATAGAAAGTCAGGACTCCTCTGCACTGCTGACCATATTTTCTTCCTGTGAGCTTGTTCCTCACAAATTCTGCCTTTGTGTGACTAAAGAACCCACATTCCTAGTTGTCCATGTGCTTGTGTCATTGGGTGAACCATCTCAGTGACTTACTTTGTGGGTTTATTAGAGGCAGGCTCCTTGAACGTGTGTGGAAGGAACTCAACAGGTCTTGCAAAGATGGCTACAGCAATGACATAGTCTCCTGGTCTGAAATAATTCTGGGGGTGAACCATGTCCCTGTGCCAACTCCAGGGGCATCCGGCCTTCAGCATCCCACTGGAGGTTTCTGGGAGCAGCAGCAGCAGGAAGAGCAGCATCATTCTGCCTCTTCCAGGCATGGCCTCCTTCTCTCTTCTCCACCATAAAATGATGAGAAGCAGCAGCAGCAGCCTAAGCCCATTGCATAGACAGGCTTCACTCACTGTCCAGACCTAAACCCTGCACCAAGGCCTCATCACCTGTCCTGAAGCTTCTCCCAGACAATGAATGGAAGGAGAGGCATTTATGTGCCTTTTGATTTGTGTCTGGAAACAAGGCAGCACCTCCTGGGGATCTATAATCCCATGTTTACAATGCTGAACTCAAGGATGGTATTTTCAGGGATGGCATGTCCCCTTTCCTGCTGTTCAGCCCTTCCCTTGAGTTCTTGCAACAAGGATGACCAAGTGATGCTCTTGAGATACACATCCCAGTTGGAGACACTGGCAACTCCCACCAAATGTAAGCTGGTCTTTTCAAGGCTCTTGTGCCAGGATGCTGCCTTAGCTATGGGGGGCCACTGTGTCTTCCATGGTCCTTCTGAGTTGTGCCCTCCTGCCTGTGACTGGGCATCATAGCTCTGGGAATTGTGGGCACTGCCAAATTCCTTTGGTATCTCAAATAATTCCAGCAACCCCTGTAGACTCCACCCTCCCATGCCCACACACCCTTGGTTTTCCTCCATTGTGGTCCTCATTTCCAGTTGCTCCCAGGAGCAATGAATGCCACTGCACAAGAGCTGGGAGCTGCTTGCCTGGGGGAATCTGCAGAGCCCCACAGAATGGCAGTGGCACATTGCCCTGCTGGATGCTGCCCAGCCTGCACAGGATTCTTCATTGTGCAAGGAACAGCTGGGTTAAGTGGGAATTCCTGGAGCCGAGTCTGCTCTGATCTTCCAAAGATCCCCCTGACATAGTGGCAAATGCTTAGTAAACATTGTCTATCCAAGGGAAGGTAGCAACTGGTCCTGTCTCCTGCAAAATACAGCAATCCAAGATAGAGAACTCTAAATCTGAAGGGGAAGAAGTGGTGGGGTTAGAGTAAGTCCTCATACCCATCAATCAGTGATCTGAGACATTTTGAAGAATGGAGAGCTGCAGCTTCAGTTGCCCTGGATCATCTCTAAGCAAGAGGAGGCATTGGTTGGGTAGGGCTACTTTGTGGAGAGGAGAGTGTTGGGAGGACAGAGAGAGAGGACACTCCCTATGTTGTTGCTTCCAGGGATCAAAAAAGTTCACCTGATCCGCACAGTCTCTTGTCTCCACTGGAACATGGGAACATGAGGAAAGCCATGCCAGAAAAGACCCCTGGTCCACCCAGTCCAGCACTCCATTCGCTTGGGGGCAAACCAGGTGTCTGCAGGATCCCTCAAGCAGGATGGGGGCAGGATGGGGACAAGAGAGGATGCAGAGAAGATCATCTGGTTGTTGGTAGCCAGGGGCAGATGAAGAATTAAAAGAATTCAGGGATACCATTCCTTGAATCGGAAGACTCCACCTTGAAGCTGAAGATTTGGGTGCATTAATAACCCTGACTTCTAGGTCAGTCTAAAGTGAGGTCTTTGTAGGTGCCATGGTCTGAAGTGCCTAGATCAGCACAAAAGAGCAGTCTCTAGTGACTCCTGGAGAACACAAATGTCTCCTGAGATTACCATCCTTTCTCCTCAATGCATTTTCTGTAAAGTCTATGTAGAGCCCCAGTTGACATCTGCAGCTCTCGAAATGGAGAGGAGATAAACAATGTGGACTGAAGGACCATGTGACAGATAATGTATGGAACTGATCCTCACTTTAAAGCCTCAATGGTCTCTCCTTGTCCATCTGCTCACATGGGCCCTTCTTGTTTCTCTGTAGCCATAGATGTGGGACTCACCATTCCCTTGTTTTCTAGGAATAGGGGTGGGTGGAAGCAGGACAGACAGCAGTCACAGGATGTTGGTGACAGGTTATCAAGGATGTTGGGCAGAGGACTGAAATGAAGAAAGTTGTTTTCCCTCTTCTCCTAACACACCTTTAGAACCACCCAGAAATGGATGAACATAGCAGAGGGAACTTTGTCCAAGGGATTTTCAATTCTTGGGGACCTGACAAGCCTGATTTGAAGTATGACAACTTTCTCCGTGTAGCTGAATGGAAGAATGAACATTCAGATCCACAAAGAAGGCACGCTTGAACCTCAGCTCTTTATTGGTTGAAACATGGGGAAATCATTATAAGCATGAGTGACAAATAAAAAAATAAAGGAGTTACAAAAATCAAACAGGTTCTAATATTGTGGTTTTTGCAATAGAGATACAGAATTCCTTAAGGCAAAGCATGAGCTGGTGAGGTCTTTTTACATTGCAAAGAAGCAGAGGTGCCAATCCAGTGGCTGTCAACATCATTCCAAAGCTGTTTCAGGACTTGCTTTATCTGAAAAGCAGGTGGAGCATTGGCATGAGGATATACTTGGACTTTCCCAGAATTGCCCCCTCTGCCACTAGTTCCCCTATGTGACACAAGCAAGCGAGTTGGTCCAAATAAATCCTGTTCCTTCACTTCTCCTCTCCAAAAGGTTCTTCGCATTCCTTGGAGAGGTTGTCAACCTCAGCTGAACTGCATGTGGTTGAGAGTCGTTGAGCTCAGGGGGATTTGTTTGGACTTTGCCAACACACATTGTTGCTGCAAAGCAGGAATGATGCCTCTTTTGCCAAGTTTGCCTGGCATGGCTGATGAAATCAGATTAATAGTGTAGCACCACTATTTTCCCCCTGGTCTCAAGTTTTTAAATTTGGAAGGGAGAGTCTTTTGCCAAATGCAAAATCCTAATAATT
The DNA here is from genome assembly GCA_023646645.1 of Varanus salvator macromaculatus. NCBI lineage: Eukaryota > Metazoa > Chordata > Lepidosauria > Squamata > Varanidae > Varanus > Varanus salvator. The sequence goes on from JAIXND010000812.1 coordinate 168,264, forward strand.
GGGGAGAGTACAAGATAACAACCATTGAATGCCAGAGTGCAATAAAAGAGAGAAAGCACAATAATTGCTAAGATGCTAAAAGGACTTCTGTGGTGCTTTTGTGAAGATGAAATGAAGTCTGTTTTCCCAGTGAAGAAAGAGCCAAAAGAAAAGCAGATTCCTGGAGCACGGGTGAAACATAAAGCAAATTTATACTTCCGTTTTCATCATGAGATGTTCCTTTGTATTCAGATCAGGTCGTAGGATAATAATGCAACACTTGGGAAGAAAGATACAGCCCAGCAGCCCAGCACTGGAGGCCAAGATGCAGAAGACCTGCACGGCCACCATGTACTTCCCCTTGGTGCTTAGGTAGGAGGGCAAAAAAGACACCCAGACACTGCAGAAGACAAGCATGCTGAAGGTGATCAGCTTGGCCTCATTGAAGGCCCCAGGCAGCTTCCTGGCCAGGAAAGCCACCGTGAAGCAGACGGCAGCCAAGAAGCCCATATACCCAAGGGCAGTGTAGAACATGGCCACAGAGCCTTTGTTGCACTGCAGGATGATCTGATCTGGTTGGGAGTGCCTGTCTGAGTCAGGGAAGGGAGGAGAGGTTCCAAGCCAGATGAAGCAGATGATAACTTGGATGCTGGAATACACAATGATGATGGAATTGGCCAAAGTCTTCCCCAACCAGTTTCTTGCCTTGTTGCCTGGCTTGGTGGCCAAGAAGGCTACTACCACAGTGATTGTTTTGGCTAAGAGACAAGAGATGGCACCTGAGAAGATGATACTGAAGGCTGTTTGTCTGAGAAGGCAGGTCATTTTGCTTGGCCATCCGAAAAAGAGGAAGGGGACAAGAAAGAAAGCAGGAGGGAGATGAGGAGAATGTAGGAGATGTTGTGGTTGTTGGCTTTGACTACAGGGGTTTCTTGGAATTTAATGAAGATTCCTAGCAGAAGTCCTGTGAATAAGGATAGCATTAGGGCCATGGAAGCCAGGGGGATACCAAGAGAATCTTCATAGGACAGGAAGGTGATCGCCTTGGGGGTACATTGTGTTTGGTTCTTGTTTGGATGCTGATCCTCTGTACATTTGGTGCAATGGTCAGCATCTGGAAAGAGAAAAAATGTCTCCCTTCCCTCCTTTACAACCTCTCCCCTTTATGTTGAGTCAAGGAGTTTGAACAGGTAACCCTGGGAGTTCAGCTCACTTGCCTCCAGGTCCAGTCACATTTGCTGAGCATCCTCGCTCTCTCATGCCAAAAACCCTCATTCAGTAAGCACTGATTCTAGAATTCAAAGTTGTGTATGGGGAATTTCTAGTTCCCTAAGTCTTCCTGGGCCATTTAGAGGTTTTTCCTGTGCATCTTCCCCTGGAATATTCTCCCCTTTCCTAGCTGTTTTGTCATTTGAGAACTCATCGAGGGAACCAGGCTGAAGGGCACTTGTCCAGGTGCTCAGTCCACTGGCAGAGTCTCTTTTGCAGGCCACATACTCTGTCTATTTGGATGATGTGTGGCAGGTCAGCTCCTAGGGAGATTCCTGCATGGAAGTTCAGGAGGCTTGAACAGGTAGCCCAACCAATTCATAGAGAAGGCAGCTTCCAAAGGCTTTGAGCCCTGATGGGAATATATTACCTCCAGGGCAGGGGAGGTAGGCCTCTGTGTTCCACGTCCTGGGAAGATGGGTGGGGTGGTACTGTGGCACTTAGAAGATGCATTGGTCCATTAAACCTGTAGTTGAAGACGAGCATTCCCAGCTAGGTATCCTCTCTAGCAATGCCTCCCCTTTCAGTCATCTATGCTATGCTCTCAGCCCCAGCCTAAACACTTGTGGACTGAGCCACCTACCCGGCATCATCCCTGTGAAGAGCCCCATCACATCACCCAGAAGTTCCCATATACCCTCTTGCACACTGAATGTTCCTCCCACAAACCAGTGCACTGCTCCTTGATGGAACTGAAAGACACCTGTGGGTGGCTTTGTAGAAGCAGTGGAGGGAGCAAGGAGATGCCTCTTGCAAGACTGCCCCTTAAGCTGGAACAGGGGACTCAAGAGGTTGAGGAGGGCCACAGCAAGAGAAGCAAGGGTATCCTGGAGCTATGGAAGGTAGGTTTCAGTCAGGCAATGGGCTGAATCAGAGAAGGGAGTGGGGAAGGATCTCAACAGGCACCACCCAAGGCACATGATGCTCCTAGAATGAAGTGAGCAAGTAGCAAACAAGGCAGCTGATGCAATGTTGGGGCAAGGGATTATGGGAGGCAGAGCATGCCACAGAGGGGCTTGTGGTATGTGCTGCTGCCTACAAGAGTTCTGGAATAGTTATCTGCACCTAGTAGGATTCTCTGCAGGGTGTATCAATACTTAGCAACAGAATGCCCACTGTTTTGGAGGATCATTGCCCTCCTCTGCAGGGGTTGGATTATCCTCTATGGTCACCCACCTTCCTGAGTGGAGATGCTCCCTTCCGGGCATGGAGCACAGTCATAGCAGCAAACAGGCTTTCCTTCCTGAACCACCTTGAAGAATCCTGGGTGGCAGCTCTCCACACCCCTGGACTTGGGAAGGGGCTGAGTACAAAAGCAAGGACCAGGAGGAAGATGTGTCAGAGCTACTTCACTGGGGGAAAGGAGAGGCAGCATTGGAATGGTCAGGTGTTGACTTCTAAGACTGAAGCTGGTCCAGCAACTATGTTTGTGAAGACTGGGCTAAAATCTCATCCTCTTCTTCTTGCTGAACTGCACCTGCATGCTTGGGAAGCATTTGAAGAAATGAAGATGCACAAGTCACATGCACAGAACCAGGTGGCTGGCTTTCTGAGTCCCCTTGGATATGCTTCCTTACAGAGGAGCACACAAACAATTGTTGCAAGCTAGATTTCAGGCATAGAGAAAGTGTATTGGAGTCTGGGATGCCAAATCAGAGAAATCTGATGGAATCAGCTTCCCAAACAGAATTCCTCACACACTGCTGCCTCTAAGTAAACCTCAGCCCTTGCAGACAATCCCAATGCACATGAATTCCCAAATACACATATTTGACAGGACACAGAAAGAAATAAAGCATAGTTTTCTTCACTTTGTTGAGCCATTTGGGTCACACGATGGCATCTTGGTCAATGGTGCATTAGCGTCCAGACCACCCCTGCCTTTCTAAGTGCCCAACATTCACTTTGATGACAGAGAGGCTGGGAAACTTTACACAGTTGACAATATCTAAGTCAGCTGCCAACTCTCCCTTCTCCTCCATATACACTCCATCCATGGAATGATTGTGAAACTGGGGGCTTCTCAGGAAGGGGTGGAGCTGGAATGGGAGAGAAAGTGCCAGCACTGAGGAAAGATGAAGCCATGCTGGATTCCCCAGTTTTTCCCTTTTTGCTCAGGGCTGGTTCTGTGTTGAAGTGGCTGGTGTGTATTCTCAAATGGATAAGGGCTCAAAATTCATCCCTGAATGTTCTTGGTGTGCTTTGGGAGGTGGGCAAGAGGAAGCCTCTTCTTTAATTATGCAAAGATGTTCAGACACGGGGGCCAGGTCTTACTGCAGGGAAAGCGAGACGAGCCTATTCTGGGAGTCTTGTCTCAACATTCCTTAAGTAGCACCCAGGGGTCTGGCTATTCAGACACACCTGTGAGTTCCTTCAACTGTATGCCCACAGTGGATTGTACTGTAGTATCACATGGAGTCTATTGTTGGGAGGGAATCTGACTGTCCTGCCTGAAGATCAAGCATTAATTTTTGCAAATTAATAAAGCAATGTTTTCAGCACAGAAAGGTTGTCTATTGAATGTCAATGATAACTTTACTATGAAATGTGATTCATGAGGTGGAAGAAAATAATTCTGGACAATGAAAATTTTGGAACATGTGTAACTAAACAGTTCATGGGTCCACCTGGACAACTAGTTTGGCATCCAGATCTCCATGCAAAGTCAGAAGATGTGGTAACTCAGAATCCACAGGGGTTGAAAGGAGATTATCACTGAACTGTGAGACATTGTTGAAACTTGGATTTCCACCAGAGACACAGCTGAGCCAACCCATGAGGAAACCATGGTTTAATACATCACTCATCTTGAGACGACATGATGAACTACATTTCAGCAACAAGCCATTTCAACAACTCTTGTGTCTGGGTAACATTTTCCAAGCCAAAGTAATGACCAGGCTGGATAGACTTGATAAAGAACCACTAGTTCTGAAAGCTTGCTGGATCCTGAACTGGGTAAAAAGGGGATGTGTGATGTCACTATGCCATCTACAACAAATTGAAATCATAGAATAGTAGATTTGGAAGGGGCCAACCCCCTGTTGTTGCAGAACACCAAGTTACACCATCCCACTCAGATTCTTGTCCAGTTTCTTTTCTGAATGTCACTAGTGTGGGAGATCCTACTATCTCTGCAGGCAGCTGGTTCCACTGTCATGTTGCTCTGACAGTGAGGAAGTTTTTCCTGATATCTAGCCTGAAGGTTTTGCCGCTTTCTCTGAAGGTTCTCCCAAGGTTTCAGTGGAAGGAGAGGCCTTCATGTACCTTCCCTTTAGTGCCTGGATGCACAGCGGCACCTCTGGTGGCTCTGGCCTCCCATGTTTACAAGGGTGAAGTCAAGGATGGTATTTTCTGGGTGGGAATCCCAAGAGTCCTAGCAAGGATACCCATAGAACATTGTGGTTTCCATAAGTATAATGTCGCCAATTTGGGACACATGTGCAACTTCCTGACTCTGAGGGTTGCTCTATGCACTTGTGCACTGCTGAAGAAAAATACTTTTTTGAGGACCCATGGATGCCACTCCTGCAAATGAACCTGTCTCAAGAAATGCTTTTGAATGCATGCTATGGCATATGCCTCAATGACTGACTACTTTATCACACATTTGCTATCCCCCCATCCCCCAGCCGCCAACTCTTTTCAGGTTGCAATTTGGGAAATCCAAATAAACAATATAGGAGTAAAGGACTATGCGGGTATCCTTCCTTGGTGAAGCCACAATGCCCTTCTCCCAATTCCCGAAACAGCCAGAAGCTTCCCAGCCAAGTTTCATTTCCAAGAACGAAGAAATTTCCCCAGCAATTGGAAACACCTGCTTAGCTCAGAGGCTGGCATTTCCCCTCTATCTATTCAGTGACTCGTGCAACTTGTAATTGGTGGGCATCCCTGTACCCAGCAGTGCTCTTGTAGGTTTTTCTCTGCAGAGGGGTTTTCCTGAGTCTTCTCATCAAGAAAAGTGCTGAAGTTTCCAATATAGAATTTAATGGTGTCAATTCTTAAAAGTGGTAATAAAAAATTGACTAGTGATTCACCTGTCAAAACAACAATGGAACAGGAATGTCTTAAGTTGGTGCCTAAATGGACAAGTGGGTGCAAGCAAACTTTCAGTGGGGTCAAATTCCAGAGTTGGGGCACTCTGCCCAAAAAGCCCTCTTTTCTCCTTGCCTTTTCCCCAATTGATTCCTGAGGGAGAGGAACTCAGAGAAGGACTTTAGGTGAAGACTACGGTGATCAGACTGGATCTTTTGGAGAAAAGTGCTCTCTCAGATCACCTGGCCCCAAGCTTCCTTGCCTGTACCCTCTCTCCTATTGTTCTGAGAACCAAATCTCCCATCTGTGCTGCCTCCTACCAACTGCCATCGCCTCCTCATCTCTACATCTGACAGACTCCTCAGCTCTTGGTGCACACCCTCTCCAGACCCCAAACCAGACTCCTGTTTTCCCATTGGCACATCAGGCAGCCCATGCAAACGGGGCAGCATTCGTGTGATATGCTCAGGCTGTCTGGTCCCTGCTATTAGTCATTTCCTGTTTTGTTTCTTCACTCTCAGCTCTGCGGCTTACCAGGCAGCCATATCAGCTTGACTGCACAGAGTGTGCCCAGGTATGATTGTCCCAATGGTCGAGGTAGTACATTTCTTCATGGCTAGTTTAGTCTTTAAAAACCATGATAAGAAACATGGGTTTATCGGTACCACTGTGGCAGAGCATGTTGTCTGAACCCAGAATTGTGGTTTCCACTCTGCTGTTATGAAACTACCACAGAGTCCCCTGGAAGGAACAGCAATTGCAGGATCTGCTCCAGCCATCCAACCTGTATACTGAACTGGCTTCAAAATTCCAGGGCATAAAAAGAGTCTTTCAGAAGCCATGTGTCATGTACACGTTTTCAAGGCAGTAATGAGATTCTGAATGGGTGAGAAGGTGAGGACAATGGAGAACAATGGGCACACAGTGAGAAATTGGTATAGGCATGAAGAAAAACATCATGACTCCTCAAAGGCTTCAGGAACAAATAAAATAGGGTGGTACAGAAACCTTACAGGTTTAAAAGGTTTGCGTTTTTGCAATCTTTAAGTATTTTTTTACAAAATACTTTAAGACAAAACATGAGCTGGCTAGGTATTTTTACATTGCAAAGGAAGCGCAGCTGCTGATCTGCAAAAGTGTTTCAAAGCTGTGTTGGAGCTTGCCCTATCTGCAAAGCTGGTGGAGCATTGGGATAGCTTGGGACACTTTTTCCGTCTCCTCTTCCTGCGAAGTAAATAGAAAGGAAAAACAATGTAGATGGAGTGAGGGCACTGCTGGAAGATTTCATATTAAAGAACATGCAAAAGCATATCTTTTTAGTTAAAATTTTATTTGGACTTTCAGCATTCCTGACAATGCTCCTATGTTAACTAGCTTGGCTATGTTACACATGCAGATGAGTAGCAAGTGGGTAGCAATGTGTAAGTTGAGTTAAGAACCATGGTGAACCAGGTTGAGTGATAGCAAGCATTAAAGGCCAGACTGCAATACAATAGAGAAAGCACATTGACTGTGGAGAAAATCATAAAAACTCTTCTTCATTGCTTTTGAAAAGATATGAAGCCTCTTTTCCCAAGTGCAGAAAAGGGCAAAGGAAATTGAGGATTCCTGGGGCACAGGTGAAAAAGAAATCAAATTTATACTTGAGTTTTCATCATGAGATGTTCCTTTGCATTCAGATCAGGTCTTAGGATAATAATGTAGCACTTGGGAAGGAAGATGCATCCCAGCAGCCCAGTGCTGGAGGCCAAGATGGAGAATACCTGCACGGCCACCATGAGCTTCCCCTTAGTACTTAGGTAGGTGGGTATGAAGGATATCCAGATGCTGCAGAAGAGCAACATGCTAAAGGTGATCAGCTTGGCTTCATTGAAGGCCCCAGGCAGCTTCCTGGCCAGGAAAGCCACTGTAAAGCAGACAGCAGCCAGGAAGCCCATGTAGCCAAGGGCAGTGTAGAACATGGTCACAGAGCCTTCGTTGCATTGCAGGATGATCTGATCAGGTTGAGAGTGCATGTCCTTATCAGGGAAGGGAGGAGAGGTTCCCAGCCAGATGACGCAGATGACAACTTGGATGCTGGAATACACAATGATGATGGAATTGGCCAAACTCTTCCCCAACCAGTTTCTTGCTTTGTTGCCTGGCTTTGTGGCCAAGAAGGCCAAGACCACAGTGATTGTTTTGGCTAAGAGAGAAGAGATGGCAACTGAGAAGATGATGCTGAAGGCTGTTTGTCGGAGAAGGCAGGTCAGCTTCCTGGGCAGTCCAATGAAGAGGAAGGAGGAGGAGAAGGAAAGCAGGAGGGAGAAGAGGAGAATATAGGAGAGGTCACGGTTGTTGGCTTTGACGACTGGGGTTTCTTGAAATTTAATGAAGATTCCTAACACAAGTCCTGTGAGTAAGGATAGCATGAGAGCCATGGAAGCCAGGATGATCCCAAGAGAATCTTTATAGGACAGGTAGGTAATCTTCTTGGGGATACCTTGGGTTCGGTTCTTGTTTGGATGCTGATCAGCTGGACACCTGGTGCAATGGTCAGCATCTGAAAACAGAAAGAGAAAGATCTCCTTTTCATCCTTTGCAACCTATGTTCTGTACACTCAATCAAGGATTTTGAGCCAGGAACCCTGGAAGTGCACACTACTTTCCGCCAGGTCCATTCAGAATTGCTATGCTTCTTCCTTCTCTCATACCAGTGATTCCTGTGTTTCAAATTCAAGGATGGCTATGGGGAATCCCTGGTCCTCAGAGCTTTCCTGTGCTTAGCTATCTCACTCTGGAACATTCTCCTTGGTTATAGCCATTGTGTCATTTGAGGCCAGGTGCTCACAGCACTGGACATGTATCTTTTGTCAGGCATATTTTATTTATCTATTTATTTTTTTAAACTTTTATATGCTGTCCCTTATGCATGGCATCTCAGGACAGCTTACAATAATTAAAATCAAAACACAGTGAAACAAGCCATATCAAAATATATAGAACAAATAACCAAGAAATATAAATTAAATAAAAAGTGACTGTTGAACATTAAAATACTAGCTTTTAAAATAACTATGCTCTGCCTATCAGAATACTGTGTGCTAGGTGAACTCTAAGGCACTTACATGTACAGAGGCTTCTCATTGGGCACTGTGCAGTGTGGTTGAAATGGTGTATTCAGAGAATCAGAGAAGAGGAGAGTTGGAAGGGCCCAAAAGACCATGAAGTCCAATGCCCTGCTGTTGCAGGACATCATCTTGTGCCTTCCCAGTCACATGACTGCCCAGATACTACCCAGATGCATTATTTGCAGTCACATTGGTGGATGGAACAGACAAAGCAATGGAACTGAGTGAACCAGCCATGTGAAGTTTGTGATTTGGAAACATAGAAGCATAGAAACATTGGACCAATGTGAGTCAGAAGAGGCCTCCTGGCCCATCTAGTGTGACCCTTGACTCCACACAGCTCACTCATGTAATCCCCAGCATGGGGTTGCCAAACATTTTTGTACAGCATAAATAGAGGCATCATAGTTGGGAACAGGGAGGGATTATTGCTTGCTCCTTGCTCCAGCAATGGTGCCTCTGAATGGTGGACAATGCAGGACGGAGCAAGGGAGGTTCTCCTTCACACAGGCACTCTGAAAGCATGCCATTTGCTAGCAAAGGTGATCCTGAAGTGAAAAATCATGGGCGCCTTGAAAGATCTCTCTTTGTATGTTCTTATTTACATTTGTGGATACATTCACATTTTAGAAAGGCCACAATAATTCTGCTAATCTTCCTCCAAAGGAGAAGAAACCTTAGCAAGAATTTGGTATCATGCAATTCTCATGATTAGGTTGGTGGGGCAAACATTACCATAGGAATCATGGAGGAAAGAATGTGCTGTAGAGGTACTGACAACACCCTGCCTCATCCACCAAAAGTAGAGGAAACATCCATCTTCCAACATTCCTTTTGGAGACCCACTTTGTGAAACTGCTTTTGGATAGTTCAAGGAAGGTAGAAATGCCTCCACATGAGAAGAACTCACATGAGCTTGGAGACCCACTTTGTCAAGCCATTGTGTTGGATGAGCAAGAGTGCCAACAGGTCCAGTGTTGTAAAAAGCCCCGTGTAGTGTGTGATTCATTGCACAACAAAAATAAAGGCATAATATTTGGGGTGTCCCTTGCATGACTGCCCTGAGCTGGAGCAGAGATCTCAAAGGATGAGGAGGAGATGGGGCAAGAGGGACAGGTCACCTTGTAGAACTCAAGGTTCAGCAGTAGAAGGAATGGGTCCTGAATCTATGGAAAGAACAGGCAGATTTTAAGCAGGCAAGGGGCAGAATTGGAGCAGGGGGTGGGAAACATCCCCCATCAGCCAGCTAAGACAAATGGTGCTCCATATGTGAAGTGGAGCAGTAGTAAAAAAGGGGGCAACAAATTATGGGAGGCAGAGCATGTCAGAAAGGATCTTGGGGTATGCTGGATTGCCTGAAGGAAGACTGGAGAAAGAGGACTGGAACAATGCATGCTTCGTGGTAGGATTGTGTGTAGGGTCTATCTTTTCATAGGAAGATATGCCAGAGTGCCCAGTGTTTTGGAGGCTGGATTTCCATCATAACCTTGGCTGTAATAGGAGACCATAAATACCAATGAGGATGGCCTTGACAGTTGTAGACAGCCAACAAATACATGTATAAATATAAGTAAGCAAGTAAATAAAGAACCCACCTTCCTTAGAGGAGATAGTCCCTTCTGGGCAGGGAGTGCAGTCATAGCAGCAAATGGGCTTTCCTTCCTGAACCACCTTGAAGAATCCAGGGCGGCACCTTTCCACACATCTGGCATGTGGTAGGGGCTGAGTACAAAAGCAAGGACAAACAGAAAAATATGTTAGAGCTACCTGACTGGAGGAAAGGGGAGGCGACATTGGAAAGAACATGATCCTGCAACTAGGATTTGGAAGTTCAGCCTGGAGTCTCTCGCTTTTGTTGTTAGTAGACATCATTCCCATGCTTGAAAAGTATGTAAAGAAGCAAACATAAACAAATGACAACCAGGGTTGCACCATTTGGGCTGGAATCTCACCCCATCTATGCAAAAAAGCAAAGATGCACAAGAGATGTGTCCAGAAGCCTGTGTCTGGTCTCTTGGATTCTCCTGGACTTGCTTGCTCCCAGACACCCACACAAACTCTTGGTGCAAGGCAGATTTAGGGAACAGAGAAAGTGGTCTGGAGTCTGGGAAGCTGAGCCAGAGAAATATGAGGATCCCCCCCTTCCAAGCTGAATTCCTAGCACATTTGTGCTTATATGTAAACCTAAGCCAATGCAACTGTATCCAATGCATATTCCTTCCCAAATACATGCATCTAAGAGAACAAGGAGTGAGAGGTATTTCTCACCTTGTTGAGCCATTTGGGCCACACAATGGCATCTTGGTCTATGGTGCATTTGCGTCCAGACATCCCTCGCCTTTCTATACTCCCAACTTTCACTCTTTCAACAGAGCTGTTGGGAAACTTCACCCAGTTGACAATGTCCACGTCAGCTGCCAGGTCCCCTTCCCATCCAAATACACTCCATCCATGGAACGATTGTGAAAACTGGGGGCTTCTCAGGATGGGGTGGAGCTGGAACAAGGAGAGAAACTGCCAGCACTGAGGAAAGATGAAGCCTTGCTGGATTCCCCAGTTTTCCCTTTTTGCTCAGGGCTGGCTCTGGACTGAAGTGGCTGGTGTGTCTTTTCCCATGAGCAGGTGCCCTGATTTCCTCCCAGAATGCCCTTGGTCTGCTTTAGGAGCTTGGCAGGAAGCCTTCTTCTATACTTATGCAAATCTGTTCTGGAATGTGGACCAGATCTTACACTTATGGAGAGTGATGCCAGGCTCTTCAAGGGTCAGGCCCCAGCATTCCTTGGAAAGCACACAGTTTTCAAACTGTACAGATGTATGCACAAGTTACTTCAAGTGAAGGCTCACAAAGAAGTGTAATGGAAAGATCACATAGTGTCATGCAAGAGAGCACGACAGCAGCTCCTCCTTGCGAGGAGGAGGTAACCGTGATTACTAGGATCAGGAAAGAGCAGACATTTCCAGAAGGAGAAGTGAATTAGCTGACCCCTGAGAGCTGTGAGTGTTCACAGACTGCTTCAAAGGAGGCTGGCCCTTTAAACCATACAGACTGTGAAGGAGAAAGGGGGGGGGGGGGGCAAAATACTTTGCCGGAGGGGAGGAGAGGAGGAGGAGGAGGAGGAGGAGGAGGAGATCAGCGGACCAGAAGGGGACGGGCAGCTCGGGGGCATTGACTTGATTGATGCTAACCAATGATGCGCTCGTATGATGCGCTCTTATCAGCTTTGCGAGGAACGGAGAAGAAAGAAACAGGAAGAGGGGGAGGGATAAGGTCATTGTCAGGGGAACATCGTTCCTTCGCATACATGCCTTACCGTTAGAATAGCTGTTTAACCGTAAATCTTGTAGATAAGGAGCAATAAACCAATTTAGCACCTCAGCTCTGGTTCAAAGAATTTATTGCAGTTAAAGCACCTCTAAGCGTGAGTGTGTTTTTATAACACCCTCACAACAGATGAGGCTTATTGCTGAGAGAGCTTACAATCTTGCCTGAATATCAGGCATTACATTATGCAATTCAAGAAGGGTTATTTTCTCAGTACCAATGATAACTTGATTACTAAATGTGATTCAGAGATGGGAGAAGTTCAATTTGGACAGTAAAATGTTCTGACATGAAAAGGTAGGCAGCTCATGAGCCTACCTGTAAAACTAGATGGGTGACATGCCCTAGATACAAACTCAGAAGGTGGGAGAACCACACTCAAAGGCAGAAAATGGTTGTATTGAACATTGTCACTGAACAGTGGGCCATTGCTGAAACATGGATTATCATGGATTTTCAAGCAGTCTGGACCCAATTGAAATAACCCATGAAGAAACACTGTGGCATCATCACCATGGTTTGATATGTCACTTTTTGCACTTCCAGTGCAGAACCTTGGTGGCTTGGCGATGTTGTTGGAGCCAAATTAATCAATTAGCTCGATGGATCTGAGCGAAGGGATCAATTACTCCACACCCTGCTAGTGTGATCTTGTGTATGATGCCTTCAGCAATGTGTTGTGGGTCCTGACAGATGACCTGCATCCTCTAAATCCAGTGAAAAATAGAAAGAATCACACAGATGTTAGGCCAGATGGCTGGAATACCCTCCTGAGTATGTCTCTCACCTCAGTTTCTCGTAGTCCCTGTAGTGGCGCAATTCATTATTAGGGATGTCAGAAAGGTCTGAAGTGGAATACAGAATACCTGCCATGGCTGAAGGCTTTGCACATCCAGCCTGTGTCCACCCTCAAGCTTCATCCTCTTGAATCTTGATTGTAAAGCAGCATCCACAGCCCAGGCCACAGCCTGGATGGCGCTGTAGGAGAAGAAGTTGTCCAGGGAGAGCACTCGCTGCACCACATATCTGGGTGGGGCTTTCCCTTTCCCATTCTCTCTGCATCTTGTCCACCTTTGATGGAAAGAACATGATTTGCATAGGAACAATCAAATGACTTCTTCACAAATGCATCCATAGCAAGGAAGAAGGCGGTAAAATTTTGATAGTTTGTCTTTTTATTCATTTGGAGTAAGAAGGAAAACAATCCATGGATGTGTTTGAAAGGTATGTTACGACCTTTTAAGCCAGAGTAAATCCCACATTGCTGTGGTGATCCAGACTTTCCCTGTGAGGGGTTTCATCCTTTTCACTTCTTGCTG